>CAUYTI010009459.1:0-43507 GCA_963575145.1 Galago senegalensis
TTTTTTTTTTTTTTTTTTTTTTTTTTTTGCTTTTTTGTTTGTAGAGTATCAGTTAATCAAACTCAAACCGCTCCAGCTAATGTTGGCTATTTCCTACCTAATTGACAGGGCTGGAGTGCCCACCGGAGGGAGCCTCTGTAATCCCCAGTGTGGCTGCAGATGAATTTTGTGGTTAGAAGGAAGTTAAGATGCCCTGAAGTCTAGACACAGAGACTCATCTCTAAAGGTGGAATAAGGAGCTGTGGAGAGGGACAGTTATAAAAGCACAGCTCAGGAGCCTGCTGGCCTAGTAATGACGAGAAGCAACCGCCCGAGTGCTCCCTTCTGACTTAAACTATTAGAGGTAACCACTGTGATTTATAGAAAGATGGGAGTGGAGATCAGCTTCCTTCCTTCCTTCCTCCTATTCCTCTAATGCATTTTGAAGTTTGGTGATATCATTGGAGACACTTTCATTCATTTCTAACTGTGGAGCAGATCACGATAATAACTGCAAAGTAGCTTTAAAAAATCACATTTTAACACCATATGGTTGAATGCTGACAAGATAGAGCACAGAGGAAAAAGAAAAGTGTTTAGTGACAGAAGCAAGTTCATGAAATCCACCTTTTCCTGCTGCTGGTTTCCATTTCCAAGGCTGTTTAGACCGGGATTAATGCTAGCAAGCGATCAGAACAGGACAATATTGCTACCGATCTCACAGGAAAGAGGCAGGTGTGTGGATGAGGTGACGGGGTGACACCCAGCACCACCTGCTCTTTACAGGGCGTTTATGAGAGGAATGTTCTTTAACCTTTCTCTTGAGTTCAGTCACCCTTCAGGTTCTCACTCCTTATGATATTTTAAAAATTCTTTCCCCATCAAAGTGCATCCCTGTGGTGGGGAGCTTATATATATATATAAAATGAGAAGTGACCTCAGGAGATGATTCGCTACATCCCCAAAGGCACCCCAAATTAGGTCCATCATAATAAATTTAAGTATTTACTGAGCAAATACTGAGTACAAGTGCTATCTAAGAGCTGGGCAAAGCATAACGGCACCCGTGAGGAAGGGGATGGCTGTGGATTGGGAGTGGCCGGTCCCTGGCAAGTGGTAAAGAGAATGCCTGAGATCTTTGCGACAGACCAGCAGAGTCTCAGTATCTCACACAAGCCTCACAGCAGCCCTGCAGAGGAGCAACTACTGCCCCTTAATTTATATAATAGATTGGGAAACTGGGAATCAGAAACGTGAAATAATTTTCCAAAAGGCACATAACTAATAAAGTCGACCCAGGTTACCTGATTCCCATGTCGTGGTTGATAATTTAATTTTCAAATCTATATACCACAATTTTGAAATTCCAGGCAAGACAGTGAATTGAATTTCCTGTAGTGAAAGAGTTTGAGAAAGCAACGAGAGGAGACTCAGGTGCCTGACATCCCTCAAATCAAGGAAGAGAGGGCAAGAGGCAAGAACAGACCAGGCATCAGCCAATGGGAAAATATGGATTCCACAAAAGCCAGGATGCCTTGTGGACAAAAGCTTCTGGACAAGGTGCCACTGGGCTCAGTTGCACTGTCCATAACAAACAATCAATAGTGCTTGAGTCAGAGGCAAGTTGCTGGCAATGAACCCCCAGTGCTCTGACTCAAACTCTCTTTCCTCCACCCCCAGGTGCAGAACGCCAAAGCTAGTCAAATGAAATTATGGTAATTCTAATTTTTTTACGTTCTTCATTTGAAAATAAAAGGATTGGACAGAAGCCAACATCAATCTCAAATCCAAATTTATTTTAAATCTGTCTTGGGTAAACATAGACTGCCTTATGCAAGGATGAGCAAGAAGAAATCACCATGCTTTGAAACCATCTCACAGTTCAAAAGAAAGGGACAATTCTGAGATCATCGCAGGTGTCTTCTTTTGAAATAGAGTTACTACAAGGACAAGGAGATTGTGATGCATTTTTAAATTCTAATGTGAGTTCTCATATACACACAAGAGAACACTAAATCAAATAAAACGCAGTACTAACTCATAAAGAGAAAAGGATCACGGATAAGAAAATTTGTACGATGTGAAAGACATGATTTTTGTGGCTAAAAATTAGAGTGCTGTCTTTCCCCGACATACTAGATATAACAGAAAATTAGTTTTGTAAAGTAGAGGATAGATTTAATATCTTCATACAGAGTTCAGAGGAGCAAGGGATAGAGACTTTGAGTGAAAGGTGAGAGGCAAGAATATCAGATCCAATGGAATAGATATTTAGGATTTTCATTTCTGTGCAGAGTTGCCTGATATTTCAGACATCCCAGGGGATCAGAAAATATAAAATGTAACCACTTCCTGAAAGTTGTTCCTGAAAAGAATTGTTTGAGTATGAGCTCTAACAAATTAAGACAGAAAACAAAATAAATTCACAAACGAGGGCTATAGGTATAAAAGATGTGAGTGAGCAATGAGATGGGTGTTACAAGAGTGTGCATAATTTCTAATGTGGTCATAAAACTTAATACACGAGGGAAAATATTCTTCAAAGACTAGATGGATAGTACAAATTAGTAGCAACAGTGTTTTAGGAAAATCTCAGGTATACGTATTATACATTGGAGATATGTATTTTTACACATGTCCACATCTATATATTCAAATATCTGCATCAGTTAGATCTGGGTTTTATGTGTTTGTTTTGTTTTGAGACAGCATCTCACAAAGGTAGAGTGCCATGGTGTCACAGTTCATAGCAACTTCAAACTCTTAGGCTTAAGCAATTCTCTTGCCTCAGCCTCCCAAGTAGCTGGTACTATAGGCATCTGCCACAATGCCCAGCTATTTTGGGGGGTGTAGCTGTCATTGTTGTTTAGCAGGCCTAGGCCAGCATCCAATCCACCAGCCTCAGTGTATGTGGGTGGCGTCCTACACACTGAGCTACAGGCACTGAGTCCCTCAGATCTGAGTTTGAATTCTAGTTTTACCACTTAGTTTCCTGTGATCTTAGGCAAATATCTTTACATTATTTGCATACACACAAACCCTACACACTTATTTAGTAGACACACAATAAGACGATCCAATAAAATGTTAATAATCATTATTGCTACTTGACAGGAATATGTGAAAATTTTATTTCCTCAATAAATGTTTTGACTTGCTCAAGTTTGCAAACTGAACATTTATCACTACAATGGTCACAAAATGTCATTAAATATAAGAAAATACAAAGTAAAAATTAAAACTGTAATTCTAGCTCAGGATCTTTACTTCTAAAAATCAAAACTGCACAATTAGGGACCTGAATTGAGTTTTAGCTGAACTATGTTGATAAGTTTATTAATGACAGATGCCCTTCTGTGCTGAAACACAACTTGGAATTTCAACATCACATCAGTAGTATTATTGCCACCATTGAATGTGCTGTAAATTATTGACATCATCGAGAGACAATGGAGATGGAGGCTGAGAACATGGGCAGAGGGTCAGACTGTCTGGGCCTATCTACACTTACACCATGCTACCCAGGTACCCAGGGTGAGATTTGTAACTTCTCTGGGCCTCACTTTTCTAAACTGTGAACTATGCTTATAAGTGCTTAGCTGACAGGTTGACTTCAGAAAAAAAGGCCAGAAAATGGCTAGTGAGGAAGCTGAAGGTTGGGGCAGTTGCAGAATCCCTCTTCAAAGGGGGAGGTAACCAACTGCAGACCCCAGCCCCATCCTATCCCCTTTAGTTCCTCCCTAATCCTGGAACCCAGCCAGAGGCTAAGGATTATGCCAATTATTAACTTCATCTACCAGCCTAGATTGAAATTGTATTTAGTAATCGTCTCCTGACATCAGCTTTCTTCCATTTATTGACACATCATTTATTTAAAGTTTTTTGAAACTGTTCTATGGCATTTTCATTACCATATTCTGACCACTTCAAGTTTCTATTCAGCACAGCCCCTAGTGGGAGGCTGAGGCAAGAGAATCATTTAAGCCCAAGAGTCTGAGGTTGCTGTGAGCTGTGATGCCACAGCGCCTAGAGAGGGCAACATAGTGAGACCCTGTCTCAAAAGATAAATAAATAAATAAACAAGTGAACTAGGAAAGCATAAGCATGTGATTTTTATTTTAACTCTGAAAAATGATATCATCATCTAGGGTGGTAGATAGCAATGGCCTCTCAAGCAATGGCCTTTAAATTCTTACAAAGGTACTAATACTCTCTGTAGAGATAAATGAATTTGTAGAAAAATGGAAGGTGAGTCACAGCCACTGTGCCCAGAGATTTCTGGATTTGTTTGGCAGTTGTTATATTGAGAATATTCGCTCTTGTCATTCTTCGTTTGGTTGCTATGTTCTTTTGGTTTCTGCCCCTCTTGCCCAACGAGAATCAAGTATGATCCTAGCATTTGTGGGGCTGACTTGAGGCTTCTTTAACTCACCAGATGAATGATTTCATTTTTAAGTATCTATTCTTCCAAAAAATCATTAATAAGACAGGTGTTTAACCTCTAGTCCCACATCTGTCTCAGTCCCATGATAGCACCAAGTATCCAGTATGTATCAATAGAACATTTTGGTGTGATTTTTTAATTTAACTATCAACAAACCAATTGCTTAATTAACTTTATCTTTGTTTTTCTTCTTTTAGGTCAACAGACTTTCAGGACCTACTGAACTGGAATAGAACTGGAAAAGGACATGTTTAATTATTCTCACATCAGAAATTCACAAAGGCCATATATAACTGATTTTGCTCATGGAGCAATTACAAAATTCGTGCATATGTATTTCAATAGGATACATTTTAATTTAGGGAACTATGTGGTCAATACCAAAAATATACTCTCTGAGGAGCACACAATTCTTAAAATGTTGCTCACAAAATGTTTGCAGCAGTATGCTAATACTTTTTTAAAAGAGTGAAATTTGCAATGGGCAACAACAAAATTTTCAAGGACATCCTCAGAAGGAGAACACCATATTTTCAAACCTGGAACAGATGTGCAACTACTTGAGGCTCAGTTCCTTGAGGCCTGTTTTGTACTGCGAAGTATCACCCAGATGTTGCTACCTGGAAGGCCTTCAATGACTTGCATACTTTGTCTAACATAATAGGAGAGTGACCCAGCTCCTTAGTTCAGAGGAGCAGCACAAATGTAGCAGAAAATGCAATCATGCAGCATGGCAGCCAGTTCCTTGTCTCTGTTTTCACCTTGGTAATAAACGGAGTCATGTTGTCTAACTCAGGATCATACTCTTGTGCTCTATTTATTTTCATCATGCTCCACTGCCATAAGGTTAGTCAAACGGACAGACGTTAACCTCAACCCCTCCATCCTCCAGAAACACTTAAGTCTGTTTGATCTGATTTAACTTCAGTGCATATGGGCCTTACAAATCTTTGTTAAAGACCGCGAACCTTAAGGTTCTGAAAAGGGCACTGGGAAATCTGATGAATTTAAAACACAGAGACATGAAAAACCAAGAATTTCACAGGATTGCTTTCTTTAAACGTGCTTTATTAGTCAAGACTTCCAAAATGAGGAATGTACCAGAGGTAACGCTACTACAAAGAAGAAAAGTGCTCTTTTTCCCCAAACATATGCTTTGCAGCTGAGCTGTGCTCTCAGTTTTGAATCTTGTTTCATGTGGCAGTCTGATTCTCTTTTTTGGCTCGAAGCCCAAACATCTCTGATGATGCCTTCCCTATCTTCCCAAGCTTTAGAGTCAGAGACTGAAACGTTAAACTGAACACAGTAAAATATTAACATGAGATGGAATCTCCAGGCAATAGAGCTCACATAACAAGTTTATCCAAAGGAAAAAATAAAACAAGTTATTTTAACTATTTGGAAAACCATTTGGGGAGTGTGTCTGTGTGTTTTCCATAAATATTCCTTCCTCTTTATTTTGAAAAGTGAGTGAGGTGAGGAAGGAAATGCAAAGAATGGAAGAGGATGGGGAATTTTTGAAAATTGGCAGAACAAAATGCGACGATTCAAGAAAGTGTTGATGGATGGAGAGAGGAATGTCACAGTACAAGGAAGAGTGGTTAGGGTTGTTAACAGAGATTTCTAAGGTGCATATGCTTTAATGCTAATTCAATTGAAATAGATGTAACTGTTTCTGGAGGATGAAAAGGTTAAGGTTAGCTTCGACATGTTCTGCCTACCATATGTCAGTGGTTTATGACTAAAATAATTGCCGCAGTGCTTCCTGCACTTGGGAGGAGAGAAACTAGAGAGAACAGGGAGCACATTTGCAGGCTTGCTCTTTCGTAAGGTTTTATGATTCCTCAGTAAGCCTGACCTTGTTCTTGATGAGTCTGAAGCCTATTTTCACAAGTTTCTTCTCAATGCTCACAACTCCACTCAGTGACGAAGGGGCCTGACCTTCGCATTCTCAACTTTCTCTTTATGAAACCCAAATATTCATAGGCCTTGTTGTACTGTGGGTAAAAGAATTAGATTGCACAAACATCTGCACTAAAATTTCATGAAGCCACAGTCCCTATCTGCTTCGACAGCACTTCGGCTTCTCCAGCTCCTCCCTACGCACCACACCCAAGCTGCTCAGGGAAGGGTCATGAACACAGTCTCTTCATACATCTGCCCACACAGGAGAATCCCCCTCTGTGGACACCACTGCTCTTCTGGGACCTGCAGGCTTTGTAGCTTGACCTTCTCCTCAATCCCCTACAGCTGCTCTCTGTCCTCCATGCCCTATGACCTGAAAGACTTTTTTTTTTTTTTAAATCTGACTACTTTATTGAGTCCTTTTCTGTAGCAGAATTATGAAGATAAAATGTTCCTCTCTGGAGCATTATTGGAAAGACTCCTAAATAGAGTTGTTTGGTGTATAGTGAACTATGGTGTTCAGTGAGTGCTCTTTCAGTTTTATTTGCTGCATTATCTACGATTCTGATGTCCCAGAAAATTGAAGCTAGAAGTACATTCACATGGTGGATAATGTAATCAAAATTCATACTCTCCACAGAATAATCTACTCTAGAGTCTTCAAGCTCAGCCTGCCTGGTTTCTTCTTTCCTTTAAGAGATACCCTCAGCCCTTCTACCCATGGATGTTCCTTGAGGGTCCACCAGAACACCAAGTCTGTTAAGGAATTCCTGCATTCTATTAGAAAATGCGACCTCTTATGAGTCTCCATCTCATGGCGGTTTGAGGTACCAGAAGTATCAAGACTATAGATTAGCTACAATTCTCTTAAAACTTAGGCCAATTTTACCTCATTTTAAAAAATACTTACTGTTTATTAAATACAAGTGGATCAGCATAATCTTTATCCTTATCCTCTTCATGTTGAATAGGCTGAGGAAGAGAAGAAAGAGAAGGGCCTGATCTTAAATTCATGTTTAAATTGACCCATGCAACTCTCACCTGTGTTGTTCAAAGGTAAACTATAACATTTTGTTTTGTTTTGTTTTTGAGACAGAGTCTCCCTCTGTTGCCCTGGGGTAGAGTGCTGTGGTGTCATAGCTCACAACAAATTCAAACTCCTGTGTTCAAGGGATCCTATTGCCTCAGCCTCCCAAGTAGTTACAGTTGCCCACCACAATCCAAGGCTAGTTTTCTTTTCTTTTTTTTTTTTTTTCTATTGTTAGTAGAGACAAGGTGTCACTCTTGCTCAGGGTGTTACCTCAGTTTTTAAACTGGGTATTTCAATGGGGCTTGAAGATGCAATAGATTTGACATTTCTAAAACAAGTTGGAGATCAAAATATAAATTCTCAAAGGAAAATAAATAAGAATTTGTTTAATGACTATTATCTCCCCACTTAGCTTGAGGTTTAAGTCAAGCATGGAGATCAAGGAAGGCATTTTTAGAAAGGCTATTGTTGGGAAAAAAAAAGAAAGAAAGAAAGAAAGAAAGGCCCTTGTTGGAAAAAATTGTGGCGTGCTTTGTCCCACCATTCTGAGGTCTAATGACAGGAGCTCCCCAAATCCTTGTTTTGTGTTTCCTATTGCTGGAGCATTTATAGTGGACTCACACTAATGTCTCCCTGTTAAATACAAAAGTAGAATAAATGGCTGGCTGCTCCATGATTGAGAAGTTATTGCAGGGCCAGAAATGGCTCAAGTCATATGATTTGTTGAGGCAGTGTTCAAGGCCATGTAAAATAGGTAAATTTTGCCCAAGAGACATATCTAAAGTCTCCAAACAGACCTAGGTATAGAGTAGTTGAAGAAGTTTGGCCAAACAAAGGAAGGCTCAAGATCCATCTAGAGTAGTACTAGTGAAACAAAACTCTTTCCTTACCTGGCCTCCTTCCAGGTCACCTCATCTCATATCACTCACCCACCAAAGTTAGTACCCATCAAGTAGGGGAGAAAGTGGAAGGGAAGGAACTACCCACACTTGCTTCCTCCAGGGAAGATTATTCTTTCTGAGAGTGATACTTGTGGAATGTAAAAGAACACTTTTGAATGAAGGGTTCAATTGAATGTTTTATTTTCTAAATTGAAACTCTGTTTTATGATTTAAATAAACTAGAAAGTCGCTGACTAGAGAGTCATGGAGCTGCCAAACTTTTGTTCAGAGTTGTTGAAAACTAACCCCATTAAACAAAGATTAAAACAAAATAATAAGAGTACAAAATAAAGTTGCTTATAGATTTGGTGCCTGTAGCTCAGTAGCTAGGACACCAGCTACATACATTGGAGTTGCTGGGTTTGAGTCCAGCCCAGGTGTGCCAAACAACAATGACAACTACGACCAAAAAAAAAAAAAAAAATAGCCGATGTTTTGACAGGTCCCTATAGTCCCAGCTACTTGGGAGGCTGAGGCAAAAGAATCACTTGAACCCAAGAGTTTGAGGTTGCTGTGAGCTGTGATGCCATAACACTCCACCCAGAATGACAGCTTGAGACTCTGTCTCAATAAATAAATAAATAAAGTTGCTTTATGAAAACACTCCATAATCCTGTTTGCTCAATATACTACGTGCAGTAGTTACAAATCCTACATGATACTGGGGTAAAAGTATAGAAGTCACAAATCCTACATGATAGTGAAGGCAAGTATCACATTCATGGTCGTCATGTGGTTGGATCCACTTTCTTCTTAGTCATTCAGATCTATGTGACACTTCATGCTTCCTATTAGAGCAAATTCCGCAATGTTTCAAATTTCACTGATTATAGCAAAGTTGTATAATTATACAAATTTTGAAGCTTAAAGTAACCTTAGAAGAATCTAGTCCAGTGGCTCCCAAACTTTTCTATGGAAATCAGTTCAATATGTATGAAATGAGGCCTGACTTTCAGTATTTGTAACAAGCTCTCAGATGATGACAATGCTACCTGTCCATGGACCATACTTTGCCTGGTGAGTTGCAAGTCCCTCAGAGCTGCAAGTCCCCTCCCAAAGACTGGAGCATTCAAGGGTTTCACCTGAGAGACTACAGCTTATCACAGGCAAAAAAGCACTTCTCTGCAGTTGACTGTCTCCTGAAAGCATTCCACTGACAGGGAGAACAATTCTATAGCTCCTTACAATTCTATAGCTACCAGCTCAATCAAACAGGGCATGGCTGATTCCTACTCCCAAGCATCACCCACCATCTTGAAAATTGAAGAGGGGGAGTCTATTTTATTTATCTGCCTACCTCAGCTTTCTTTTGTATGAAATATCTTTTTCCATCCTTTTACTTTAATCTTATATATATCCTTACAGATAAAATAAATCTGCTGTGGGAAATATATAGTTGGATCTCTGTTTACATTTAAAATAATTTTCGAGATAGGAACTCACTATTCATTGTTTTCTAACTCCTGAATTTGGTTTATTCCATTCTTGGTGTCTTCCGTTATGGAAGTGCTTAGCAGGGGTCTGAGCCCAGCAGGACTCAGAGGTTTTTTTCCCCCGCCTCTAGGGGGAGCTGGTGGGAGAAGGGTTGAAGCCGGTATTCCAAGACTGAAAGGCTGCTTGTGAAGGAGTGGACAAGCTTCCCTGACTGGCTGTGGGACATGCACTCTGCCCCTCTTTCGTTGCCCCTGCTCTCAGGTCACTGACCATACTGCTCTTGGTTGCTATGGTGCCACCAGGAGGGGATCCTCTTCCCCTGTTCCTGACAGTGAGAGAGGGATAGGTGCTTCCCCCATTCACCACATCTCAGACACCCACAGTTTTCTTCCCATCAGTTTTTCCTTTGTGGGCTCCTAACCGTCCAGCTCCCCCATCCGCCCCACCATGTGTCCCAGCAACCTGTTGGTGTCCTGGGGACATGGAATCTGTCCTGCATGTCTGACCCACAGGCATGCATTTCCCTAAAATTCTGGTGGGCAGCTCCCGGATTAGGCACCCTGAGTCTCCTGCAGGTCCTCAAGAGGAGAGGCATGGGCCTCAGTTTCTGTGGAAATTTCAGAGGGCAGGATGTACCAGCTAGGAGGACAGGGGTTGCTGATGTTGGCCAAATTTTCACTCTCAAATTTTCACTCTTCCAGTTGCAGTGGGTAGGGAAGTGGTGGGAGAGATAAGAGACTGAATAGAAGAAAGCTGGCTTTCTGATCTTTGTGGGCACTCTCCTTGGAGGGGAATCCAGCATGTAGTATCTAAGCTCTGTGATCACACAAGTTCTCCCTTCATCTCTGACATTACTGCAGTGCTTAGGGTTATGAGGGTAGAAGAGCTTCCAAGTAACTTGGTAGCTTGCTGATCATCAGAAGAGTATGGAAAGGAAAAGGGAACTCTCCTACATTTTCACTGGACTCCAAGCCTCGAGCCTCCCTGAGTTTGATTCTCACTGATATCTTCCTCTCCTTTGTCCTCTACCTTCTCTGATTTGCAATTTTCCCTCCATGAGGTCCTCAGCAGGCTCCAGTACTTCTTGCTCTGAAGGATACCTGAAGTGTGTCCTTTTTCCCCTCTCTTTTATCTGGCAACTTTCTTTCCCTCTGGGCTTATCAAGTAAGTGATGTCTCTAGTCAGACATCTTGTTCTGCTCCCTAAGATATTTTTCTTTCTTTTTTAAAATTATTTTTTCTTTGTATTGCGTGGGATTCATTGAGGGTACAAAGAATTGGGTTATACTGATTGTATTTGTCAAAGTCCCTTTTATAATTGTGTCCTGCCCCCAAGAGGTGTGCCATACGCCTTTACCCCCATCCCTCTTCCTCCTCCCATCTCCCTACTTGCTCATTTCTAAGATATTTTTCAAAAGAAGACAGAAATATGGCCAACAAATGTATGGAAAAGTATGCAACATCACTAATCATAAGGGAGATGTACACTAGAACCACAGTGAGATACCACTTCACTTCTATCAGAAGGACCATTAATGAAAAATTTAAAAAGAATAGATATTGTCATAGATGCAGTTAAAAAGGAATGATTATAGACCTGTGATGAGATTGAAAATTAGTATAACCTTCTGGGAAATAGTATGTAGAGTCCTCAAAGAATTATTAATAAAACCAGGGAAAAAAAGTCATAATAAAAGAACACTAGAGTCTAAAATAGATGTAAAAAATCCTAATAAAACATTAGCAGGTACAATTCAGCAACATAAGAAAGATTATATACCATAACTAAGGAATAGTTTACCCAGGAATGCAAAGATGGTTTAACAATAAAAAAAAAGATCAGTTAAGTGGTTCTCACTGGATAAAACATTTAAGTTTGAGATATGAAACTATAAAAATACTAGAAGAGAGTGTAGGAAAAATGCTTGAACATATTTTATGAGGAGGACCTCACTGGCAATTGAAGCAACACCAAAAATATATTACTGGGATTTAATCAAGCTAAAATACTTCTGCACAGTTACAGACGTGGTCAGTAAAGCAAACAGCTGTCAGACAGCCCTCAGAATGGGAGAAGATTTTTGCAGGTTACGTCTCCAACAAAGGTTTAATAACCAGAATCCATAGAGAACTTAAACGTATTAGCAAGAAAAAAATGTCATGCTTTTCTTGATGAGCAAGTTGGTTTCTGGACCCTGGATTGGAGGAGAAAGCACTTTGTCAGGCAAAGAATTTGGGGCGTCTGTCTGTGTCCTGCACAATTGTTATCAGGTGTTTCTTCCTATTCCTGTCTTACATCTTTATCTAAATACTGCCTTTTTTTTCTCTTTGTAATACACAGATTTATACCTGCAGCTATGCGGTGGATGCTCCAAAAATTGTTATGAAACAGGGCGCGTGGCCCTTTCTTGGGTGTCTTTCTCGAGGACATCCTGGAAGAGCTCAGGGTGTGGAATAGGTGGGTTGCTGTTTACAGACCTTGCCTGTCTTGGAAACAAATCAGGCTTCGCTCCACAGAAAGCTGCTTTGAGGGAACCACTACAACAACAGTGGAGGACACTATGCAATGTGCATCTCTGCTGATGCGTGGGGACCCTGCCTCTTTTTGAGAAGTCTGAGTAAAAGCGAGCGGGGCAAGTGTGCAAGAAAACAGAGCACTATTTGTTCTGCCTGTGAGCAGGACAGGGCAGCTCCTGAGGACCCTGCGTGGGGACGAGAAAGCCTTGAGCAATTACTGGCACAGAGCGTCAGCTCCCCTCTTAGGGTTGTGACTCTCAAGCTTAAGCTGAAACACGTGAAAACGCCCTGCTGTTTGCTATACGTGTTGTCCATGTGAAATGTGGATGTCGGAGTGATTTTCTGGAAGGCGTTTTCTTGTAGATAGATAAGAGAGTAGGGCGCCATCTCCCTGGCCAGAAAACTCCCTGTGTTAGTAAGAAGAGACATGCTCTCTATTAAATTAATTCTTGCCTCCGTCATTCTTCACATCATGGAAATGATTCTAAAAATAGCCCACAGAGTTATATAACTCCCTTTGCTGTTATTCTAGTGCTTCCTTGCTTTCTTGTCTTGTGTGTGTGTGTTCTCTTTGAATGAATTTCCAGACCAATTCACTATGAGCTGCTTTTAACTGGAAACTATATAAAAGATGTCTATCTCGGTAGACGCTTCTCCTTCATTGAGTTCTAGACTAGCGATGCCCCTGGGAGTTATGACTTAATCTCTGCCATCCTGGCAGTGCCATGGACACTGTGGGTTAAGCTGGAAAATGAGTGTTTTAAAATCTAGTGATGTAATGGTTAGATGCAAATGTTTTTCCTGCACTTATATAGACCAGATTCTTCATAAAAGTAGAGAAAGAAAGAGAGACATACATTTTTCTGATAATGTTATAGAACCAGCTAGCATTAAAAAATATAGAGCTTTGGCAAAGTCCAGGGTTGCTGATCTTTGGAGGGCCTGACAATCTTTTTTTTTTGTAGAGACAGAGTCTCTCTTTATCACCCTCAGTAGAGTGCCGTGGCGTCACACAGCTCACAGCAACCTCCAACTCCTGGGCTTTGGCGATTCTCTTGCCTCAGCCTCCCGAGTAGCTGGGACCACAGGCACCCACCACAATGCCCGGCTATTTTTTTGTTGTGGTTTGGCCGGGTCTGGGTTTGAACCCACTACCCTCGGTATATGGGGCCAGCGCCCTATCCAGTGAGCCACAGGCGCAGCCTTAGAGCCTGACAATCTTTAAATCTGATCTCTAATTATAAGGGCTGTAAAATGTGGGAGGTATTCTGGAGCAGAGGCTGTGCAGCCCAGAAGTCCACATTCCACATTCATCCTCTCTAATTACTGTTAAGCCATTTTGTTTCATGAAGCTTCCCTTTCTCTTTCCATCTTAATGAAAGCAAAGTATTCAAAAGCATCTGGTCACAACAACAAAATCTCAAATTGTTCGTTCTAATATATACAAAGGACATTGCATTGTGGACCTTAGTCGTGGATAGAACCCAAATGAGTGGGTAAAACAACAGCTAAGAGCCTTGAGGTCTCCCAACGTGCTAAACCTTTTCTAACTTTTAGTGACAGAGAGAATGTGAATAAATTGTGACTTTCTCTTAAGCCCTACATGAAATGCTCTACTGAATATGGCACAAAAGACCTTGTGTAGAACGTACATTTAATGTTTACCCAAAAAAAGTTATTTCTGCTTTTCAAATCATGAAAGTGAGCATCAGCCTGGATGCAACGTTGCCCAGCAAGCTGCAGGTTTTAGGACTCAGTAAACTCACCATTGCTTCATCTCCTTCAAAATGAGGACGTCAGGCTACCCAGGGGTTTGGGGTGAGTGATTGAAGACACGGCACCGGCCTCCACATTGTTCTTCTGAAATACTCATAGATAGAATCATTCGACTTGTCTGCCACTGGGGTCGATTCAGGTACTACAGTCTTCCATGTTCCTGTAACTACGCAGATAAAAACTTGGACAAAAACGTCTACATGTGTCTATTTAATCTCCTGGGCAGTTTATGTGAGAGAACCCAGGTGACTTGGCTGCCTGACCCGATGGTTTCTTTAATAAAGCAATTGCCTTCTGACGACTAGGGAACTATGCTTCTGAGTCATGCCCACAATCATTTTGCTTGCAATTCTAAAACCCTGCAGGAGCTGAGATGCCTTATCAATGGAGCAATAAAAGAATATATTTGCAGCTTGCTCTGCCATTGATCAAACAATCAATGAAATCAGTCCTCAGTATAATCCCACAGAATGATTTTTTTCTGCCCATTGTAATTTATACGGTCTCGTTCAGGTAAGTCTCGTAATTGGGGAAGGAGCTGCTTCCGAAATGCAACATTTATTTCCAGAAATGAGTATGATGAAAGCGTCTTTAACATTTGTGTTTTGCTCTCTTGTGCTGTGTTTAATCACTGTCAAGGCTAACACTGACAATCTTTAAGATGTTTCAACAATAGAAACAATGTTTCTATTGTTGTTTCCAAGCATTTGGTGCAAAACTTTTGATGGTTTCATCATAAAACTCTGGGCAAAATGGTAATCAGCATCTAGTGATCCTTGTAAATTAATTGGGTCTTCTTCTACGTATGGTTAACGAACCGTTCCAAGTTCACAGTGGCCTCTTGCTTGTAAGAATTAACAATATATTGTATGCATCTGCTCTGCTCTTACTTTTCTTTAATTGTGTGGCACCTGCTATTTCCTGTATATTTTCCTTCTTTTCTTGGGTTTAATATTTGGAGAAGCAGCATCCCACAATCCCATTGCTAAGTATCTATCTCCAAGAACAAAAAACATTTGACCAAGAAGACATTTGCCTAAGAATGTTTATTGCAGCTCAAATCATAATTGCCATGCCCTAGAATAAGGTGACCAGACATCCTGCTTTTGGCAGGACACTCTTGATTTTTAACAATCTGTCCCGCATCCTGTGGCATTTTAAAAAATCCCTGAATTTTGGAAAGAATGCATGACAAGCTAGGGAACACGGGAGAACAGGAAGGGAATATACGGTTTTCTGCTGAGAACTGATTATCAAGAATTGCTTATCAAAGTTTGCATTGTTGTCAGGCCCCGGCCCCCGGGCCCTATCCGCCCATGGTGTCCCACTTTACCAATGTTAAAATCTGGTCACCTTAGTTCTATATCTCTACTTGATTATCTAACAAACATCTCTGACTGGGCATAACCAAACTGTCCCCACTGTCTCCCCAAAGGAAGTTCTCCCTGCAGTCTTCCCCATCTCAGTCAAAGCAATCTCCCAATTTCCCACTGCTCACACAAAACCCTCAGCATTATCCTTGAAACCTCCCCTTCTTTCTCCTCCACATCCTATCCAGTATGTAATATTTTCAACATATGTGCAGAATGTACGTTTAAGACACCACCTTAGTTTAAGGCACCATCATCCCTGGCCTCAATAGCTGCAAATTCTGATTCTCCTTGCTTTTGCCCTTTGCTCTTCAAAATTTATTCTTTTTTTTTTTTCAAAATTTATTCTTGAAACAGGTATAACCCTGCCTCAGAGAAATCCTATTAAGCATTAAGATGTAAGCTACTACCATGTTCTGGAAATAGATAGTGATAATAGTTGCACCATTTTGTGAATACATTAAAAGTCACTGAACCTTACAATCTAAAAGGGGTGCATTTTATGGTATATGAATATGTCAATCAAAAAAATATATTACTAAATGCAATGTAGTATCTTGGATTAGGTCCTGCAATTGTAAAAGGACATGAGTGGAAAAAACTAGTGAAAATTAGGGAAAGTCTGACATAATCATATTGTACCAATGTTAATCTCTTAGTCTTGACAGATTTTCCATGGCTATGTAACATGTTAACATTAGGGAATGTCACTCCACTGCTTTGGCCTCAATGTCATCAGCGCTATTTGTACAGGTGTGGTCCATCCCTCGTCCCTCACTACTCTCAGTGCCCTCAGAGGTGGGGATGTCATCTCACCAATCCCTGCACAGCCTAGCACAGCCAGGTATACGGAGGGTCTCAAAGTAATCATGCTTTTGCAAATGTCTTTTCTTCTGCCTGTATAACCCTTCCCCTATATTAACCTGAGAAACTAGTACTCATTTGTCAAGACCCAGTGCAAATGCCTCCTCCTTTGTGAGGCCTTCAGTGGCTCTCCCAGGCAGAGGTAGCACATCCCTTCTGTGTTCTAGAACACTTTCTTCAGCCCTTTATTACATCATTTATATTGTATTATAGCTGTTTATTCGCCCTCTTATGACAGTGCCTGGCATATAATAAGCACATGACACATGTTTATTGAATGAATGCAAATGGCTAATCGATTATTTCTTTTTCTTCCACACCAATTTGGATGGAGGGAAGGGTGCTATGGCTACAAATAATCTGTCTTGGAACGACCCCTTGAATAGTCGATTAGGATTGTTGGTTAATTCATTTGCAAATTACAAAGGCAAACTATGCCTGCAATTCTGAATTGACTTCCTATAGTCTTTGTTGTGATTTTAAAATCAGATTAAATCTCTTCCAGCAGCTGGCTCCTGCGGGCTTTGGGGAGATAAAAGTGTCAGCATGTCTCTGTAGCCCCACCAGGAAACTTGCTGCCCAGAAAAATCAATTCTGATTACCATAAGAGCTGAGCACAGGATGGCATACTCAGGAACTGTCTTCACATTCCCGGAGCCATAGGGACTTGGGAGACCCCCATTCACCCTCCAGACTCCTTGGTGCTGCCCATCAGTCTCTCTATAGGTCTCCAGCTTACAGGTGACTGGATTGCACCTTCCTAAAGGTGGCAGGAGGAGCGCTGGAATGTGTTAGAAGATCTCACAATGGGCCCTCAGCAAAGTCCCTCTCTCTCTCTGAGTCTCAGCCGCCTCATGTCTAAAATCAGAGACTGCGGTGTGATGAGCTCTAAATTCACAGGCTTGTTGGCACCTGACAAGGTGATGGGCAGTCTCAACAGGCATGTGAGCTTAAGACATGGACATTACCTTTCTCAGGCAGTTAGTGGAGGGAGCTATCACCAAAGAAGAGAGAACCTGAGTTCTCTTAGGTTCTGAGATAGGAAGAATCTGCATCGTCTTTTCCATGTTATTGATAAATTAAATGTTGTGGCAGTCAGACTAATAGCCTCCCAAAGACATAGTCCCTAGGACCCGTGAATGTGTTACCTTATGTGGCCAAAGAGACTTTGTAAATGTAATTAAATTAAGGGTCAAAAGAAGGGAAGATTAACCTGGAATGTCCAGGTAGGTCCGTTATAATCAGTGTCTTATAAGAGAAAGGCAAGAGGCTGGGGGAGTGGGGGAAGGGGGGGGCAGCGGTTAGCAAGTGTTACATTGATGGTTTTGAAGATGGAAGAAGGGGCTTGAGCAAAGGAATGCAGACAGCCTCTGGGCTGGAAAAGACAAATTTCGGATTCTCCCCTCCAGCCTCCAGAAGGAACACAGACCTCCCAGCATCTTGATTTTAGCCCAGTAAGACCCATTTTGGATTTCTAACCTCCAGAAATATAAGAGAACACTAGGTTATTAGGTAAGAAATGTCCAGTTTCCGTAAGTACTAAGTTTGACAGTTGATATCTCTGACATTTCACTTTGACGCTTTTTTTAATATTATGTATTTATTTATTTATTTATTTTGACACAAAGTCTCACTATGTCACCCTCAGTAGAGTGTCATGGCATCATACCTCACAGCAACCTCAAACTCTTGGGCTTCAAGTTTTTCTTGCCTCAGCCTCCTATAGGCACTGGCCACAACACCCGGCTATTTTTTGTTGCAGTTGTCATCATTGTTTAGCTGGCCTGGGCCAGGTTGGAACCTGCCAGCCTTGGTGCATGTGGCTGGTGCGGTAACCACTGTGCTACGGGTGCTGAGCTGATACATTTTTTTTTTAATTGTGAAAATACAACCTCATTCTTTCACAGGCACCTTTGAGACTGTGATTATCTTTCAAAAAAATTTTTTAGAGAAATTTTTGTGAAATCATAGATAAGTAAAAACTATGTGTTATTGTTTAATATGAGTTTCATCATGGAACCAACACAGGGCAGACAGCTCAAAATACCAATGGCATGTTTGTGAAGGACGTGGCTGATGAACACACAGTACCTCAAGGTTTGAGAAGTTCCATTCTGGTGACTTTAATCTTGAAAATGAGCCACACGGGTGACCTGAGACCAAGGTGGATAATGGTGAGCAGAAAACTACAGTGGAAGAGAATCCATCTCCACCTACAAGTGAATTAGCAGCAAGCGTTGCCGTTACCATTCCAACAGTATTGGACCATTTGAAACAAATCGGAAAGGTAACGAAGCAGAACAGAGGGCTCCTACATGGATTGCACAAATGTCAGAAGACAAATCCTCTCAAAACTTGCCTTTCTTTGCTGTCACAACCTAAAGCTGCACCATGTCTACATTATATTGTTACATGTGATGACAAATGGATTATGTTTGACAATCGCAAGCATTTAGCACAGTGGTTGGATAAAGACGAAATGCCGAAACACAGTCCAAAACTAAATGTTCATCAAAAAAAGCTAGTGGTGTCTGGTGGTCTAGCGCTGGTATTATCGACTACAGCCTCATGAAAGCTGGTCAGCTGGTTACAGTGGATATCCGCTGCCTCCAACTGGATGAAATGATGAGAGCTGCTGAGGCTGGTCAACAGAGACAGGCCAATCTTTTTACAAGACAATGCTCACTCACATATCGCACAAAGGATATTGCTCAAGCTACAGAGGCTGGACTTGGAAACTCTCTGTCATCCTCCATATTCACCAAACCTTGTGCCAATGGACTACCACTTCTTCTAAGAAGCTTTGGACCACTTGCAAGGACAAATATTCAATTCTCAACAAGCTGTGGAAAATGCCTTTTGCAATTTCATGGTTTTTGTTTGTTTTGTTTTGTTCTTTTTTGAGTTCTTTTTTGAGTCACCCTGGGTAGAGTGTTGTGGCATCCTATAGCTCACAGGAACCTCAAACTCCTGGGCTTAAGTGATCCTCTTACCTCAGCCTCCCAAGTAGCTGGGACTACAGGTACCCATCATAACACCTGGCTAGTCTTTCTACTTTTAGTAAAGACTGGTCTTGCTCTTGCTTAGGCTGGTCTTAAACTCCTAAGCTCAAGCAATCTACCTGCCTCACGTCCCAGAGTGCTCGGATTACAGGTGTGAGCGACCGAGCCGAGCCCCCACCTTTTGCAACTTCCTTGCCACTCACTTTCCAGGCTTCTTCACTGGTGGCATTCACAAGCTATTGTTAAGATGGCAAAATTGTGGTGGCACCCATAGCTCTGTGGGTAGGGTGCCGGCCACATACACCAAGACTGTCAGGTTCAAACCCAGCCCAGGACAGTTAAAACGACAATGACAACTGCAACAACAAAAAAATAGCTGGGTGTTGTGGCAGGTGCCTGTAGTCCCAGCTACTTGGGAGGCTGAGGCAAGACAATCATTTAAACCCAAGAGTTCAAGGTTTCTGTGAGCTATGACACCACAGCACTCTACCCAGGGTGACAGCTTAAGACTGTTTCAAAAAAAAAAAAAAGATGGCAAAATTCTGTTGATTGTTTAGGTACATTCTTTGATTAATTGTACTTGTTATTTGAGATACAATAAACTAAACTTTTGATTAGAAATGGTACATTTCGGACAATCCCTGTGACTCAAGGGAGTAGGGTGCTGGCCCCATATGCCAGAGGTGGTGGGTTCAAACCCAGCCCCAGCCAAAAACTGCAAAAAAAAAAAATAAAAAGAAAGAAATGGGACATTTCATATTTAATGACCTAATAGGTGTGTGTTGTTTTAAGCCACTAAGTTTGTGGTAATTTGTTAGTGCAACAATAGGAAACTAATACAAATAGATGTCCATTAGACGGCTCCCCAACCTCATATAACAATCCATTCTTATAACTCTTACGTTCTAGGGAAAAGCCTCTCTTGATGTCCTCACCTGCTTCATTCAATCAGAATACAGTATTTTAATACATTATTTCACTTTTGAAGCTCAGAGATAAATTCAGTCTCACTACTTCCTAGAGAGCAGAGACTGTGTCACACTCACTTTAATATCTCTATACCCAGCGTCTGGCACAGTCAATATTTGTTAAATGACTGCTCAAGAGCCACAGGCCTCCTTAGTCTAGCTTTCCCACATTCCTGACCTCCCTTACATTTCACTGTACTCGTATGTTATCGGTCCTAAGAGACAGGTCCTTGATTTAATGTTCACTGGCTTTAATACTTAGAAGTGACTCCAAAGCCATGCAGTAACTTAAAATTTCACTGAGGCTGCTACACAGGAATAAGGAGTTAGTTAATGAGTGAACCTAGCTGACTGCCCAACACCCTCACCGCACCCTGGCCTTGTTCTCAGCTCCTGATTATACAGGGAGTCACTCTCATCACTGTGGAATTCAGGATTCCCAGGAAATCTCTTAAGACCCCTCCTATTTGTCTCAGCTTTCATCATTCTGTCTAACCCCTTTGGAGCTAATGCTTACTTCTAGCTATGTCTAGAGGAGGCAGGTGTTTGGAGGAGAGACTCTCTTTCCCCCTCCGTGAAGGAGGCTGTCCATGGAGATAGAGGCTCCGACCACAGACCCAGGCGGGATGCTTTAGGCCTACAGCTATTAGCAATCTGGGCCACACGGACTTTGTTGGGTTTTTTTGTGGACACAGAGTCTTATGCTGCTCAGGCTACTCTTGAATTCCTGTACTCAACATTCCCCCCACCTCATTCTCCTAAAGTGCTGAGATTATAAGCATGAGCCACCCTGCTCAGCCTCCCTCCCCCCACCCCATCACATGGACTTTGACCTTGAAAGCATTTTGTATGTAGCTAGCAGCCATGTTGGCCCATGACTGGTTTATGGCCTGTCTGAGTCCAGAGAAAAGTATTACCAACCTCTGCGTGCCTGAAGACTTAGCCATGTGCTTCACCATAGCTGTCATGTTACTCCCCATGTCTCCCACTCCTGAATTTATCTATCAATTAGTTCCAAACTTAAAGGGGGAAGAAAAGGAGTGCCATTTATTGATTTCCAAAAAACCCTTACTAAAAACTACTATTTGTCGAATGTTTACTCTGTGCCAGGCACTGTGACAATGCTTTATATACATTAATTCTTTTAAATCGTCACCAACAAAGCAAAACAAGTGGAATAACAGAGGTACATACAAGCACCAGGGTGATTGAGGGCTTCCAAAGAGGAAACTGAAAAGAAAGAAAGAACAGTGATACCAGGGCAGACCCAGGAGCAAAGAGGTGGCCTATACATCCTTCCCTAAGAGAGTTCTTAAATCTCCAATAGAAGAATGCTGGGGAGGCCCGCAGTCCGTCTTTCTTTACACAAGTAACTCCAGACACATGAGACGTCTGTCTTTAACATCTTCTTGACATGCAGGTCAGCAAAAAGGCTTCACTGGTGGAAATAGAAAAGAGGAGATTCTATCTCTCCACAAGGAAGGTCCCTGCCACTGTATCCCCTAGCAGAAACCAGGCCTGAGATAAGTTGGCATGGTCAAGGTCACAGCTAAGCTAGGCTTTTAAATTGTGAACAGAGCTGAACCTAAACCTAACTCCAAGTCCAGGAATGAGACCTAAATCACAGTTCAGGGATTCCTGAGCCAAGTCTCAGCTCCTGAAAATGAAACAAGTCTGTTCTTTCCTTCAGGGCCCTTACCACCGACAGAATGAGGCCCTTTTAACTTAGTGTCTGTCTCCCCTGATAGAGAGCACAGAGGAGTATACCCCTACCCCAGCACAACGCCTGGCACAGAGTGAGCCACAGGCAAGTGTCTATTGAATGAATGAAACAGTAAAGTTTGCCTTTTGGTCCGCACACATAACTTGACATTCCTGGCCTCAACCCATTCTATAAGGAGATAACTACCTCCCTAGGTCAGACGGAAGGTATGAAAGACACAAAGAACTATTTAAAGTACGTACAAGGAGAATTTGTGCAGCTGACAATACCCACAGTCTTTCTGGTCTACTCAGGGTCTCAAAGTTCCCCCGGGCTTTCCTTTCCATTTTCTCATTTAATCTTTATGACAACCCATGAGGCCAGGAAAGCAAGGATTATACTTCCATCTCATAGCTGGGGAAGCAGGCCCAGGGAGGGCAGGGACCACTCCATATCAAACAATGACTGCAGGACTCTGAAGTCCTAGGTTAGCTCAGTCCTCACAGGCTCCCAGATTCTTCCCTTGACTAGCAACTGACAGCCTCTGCAACAGGGCCCCACGTAGAGGGGTGGAAGCCCCCTCCTGCTTGTCTCTTCTCATAGGTCTCAGGGGTTGCTTGGCAACCAGCGCCCAGCAGTAAGTGGCCTCTAGTCAGGTTCGTTGCTGTGGAGTTACCAAGTCCCCCCTCACTCTCCTGAGTGCTCTCACTCCCTACTAATGAGACTTCTCCCCTAACCCCGCCTCCCAGGAAGATTTTCTTCTCTGATACACAGTAATTAACCTCTCAGGAAACAGGGGGCTCTCAGGGACCTATGTGGCAAGGCACCCTGGGGAATAAGGTACTCCCAGTGCTCTCAGATCCAACATCTCCCAGAGAAGACAGAAACTCCCATTGCAAGTGATCCCGTTCAGCAATGCTCATAACCTCCTCATCCCCCGCTCCCTTCCACCCTGACAATGGCTTCTGAAATCCCCTGGGAGAGATGGAATGGGGTAGAGGAATTTAACTGAACACTTCATACCATGCTGTGAGTTCACCAGATGCTGTTCCAATATTCCTGAAACCACAGATGGGAAACTCTGGAACAAGACCCTGGGACCCTTGGCATGTGGACCAGGAGGAACCTGATGTTTACTACATTCTTCATATGTGCCAGACACAATATTATGGGGTTTCTTGTTTTGTTTTGGTTTTTGTTGAGACAATGTCTCACTTTATTGCGCTGGGTAGAGTGCTCACAATAACCTCAAACTCTTGGGCTCAAGTGATCCTCTTGCCTCAACCTCCCAAGTAGCTGGGACTACCTGTCACAATGCCTGGCTTTTTTTTTTTTTTTTTTTTGAGACAGAGCCTCAAGCTGTCCCCCTGGGTAGAGTGCCATGGCATCATGCTCACAGCAACCTCCAACTCTTGGGCTCAAGCGAGTCTCCTGCCTCAGCCTCCCAAGTAGCTGGGACCACAGGCGCTCGCCACAACGCCTGGCTATTTTTTGGTTGCAGCCATCGTTGTTTGGCGACCCCAGGCTGAATTTGAACCCCCCACCTTAGGTGTATGTGGCTGGCATCTTAGCCATTGAGCCACAGGTGCTGAGCCATGCCTGGCTATTTTTTAGAGACAGAGTCTCGCTCTTGCTCAGGCTGGTCTCCAACTCTTGACCTCAGGCAATCTGCCTGCCTTGGCCTCCCAGAGCGCTAGGATTACAGGCATGAGCTACCATGCCCAGCCACCCCCACCCCCAACAATATTATGTTATCACATTAAGCCCCCCCTCAACGAACCTGTGAGGCTTTTACAGTTGAAGCCATTATCTCTTCACAGAAATGAAGTGACTTTTCCAAAACTGACACAACTTAAAAAGAAAAAAATCATAGCACATTTGTGTATAAAAGTAGATAAATAAGTTCTTCCCTCTCCCTTTACAATTACAGTAGCAACAACTTCTCCTACGAGGCTAAGTTCCAAGACCCTGGGTAGATGCCTGAAACCGCAGAGAGCACCGAACCCTCTTTAGTATGTTCAAGCTTTTTCATCAGATAACCAGGACAGCTACTAAGTGACTAACAGCCAGACAGCACATACAGCCTGGATACACCGGACAAAAGGACCGTCCAAAGCCCCAGTTCTAGTTCTAAATTTCTCTCATATCTCCCTTTTCATTTCCAACCCTTCTGTCGTTTTGTCACTCCTTAGTGTTGTGAACCGAAATGTTTGTTTCCCCTCAAAATCCGTATGTTGAAGCTATGCCGTAGTGTGGCTATATTTGGAGATGAGGCCTCCAAGGAAATCATTAAGATTAAATGAGGATGAGTCCCAGAACCAACAGAATTAGTGTGATTCTAAGAGGGACATCAAAGAGTCCTCTCTCTCTCCACCCCCCCGCCCCCCATGTCTATGAACCAGGAAGGCCATGTGAGCACCGAGTGAAGAGGCAACCCAAGGCGACAGCCCTCCCCGGACATCACCCTGCAGCACCCTGAGCTCAGGCTTCCAGTCTCCAGAACTGTGAGAAAATAAATGTCTGTTGTTTAAACCGCCCGGTCTGTGGTGTTCCGTTATGCAGCCCCAATCAGGCTACTACACTTAGTTCAGACCTTTATAATTTACCCAGACCTCTTTTTTCTTTTTATTTTTCTTTCTCTTCTTTCCTTATAGCTGACCAATACTTTATTTACTTTTTTTTAAACAGCCTTAGGAGGTATAATTGAGATACAAAAAACACACATATATACAATCTTTGCCTCATTTCTATCTAACCTTTACTGAAGCCAGAGATTTTTCTTTTCTCCTTTTTTTTTTTTGAGACAGAGCCTCAAGCTATTCCCCTGGGTAGAGTGCTGTGGCATCACAGCTCACAGCAACCTCCAACTCCTAGGCTCAAGCAAGTCTCCTGCCTCAGCCTCCGAGGTAGCTGGGACCACAGGCGCCTGCCACAATGCCTGGCTATTTTTTGGTTGTAGCCGTCATTGTTGTTTTGGCGGGCCCAGGCTGGCTTCAAACCCGCCACCTTAGGTGTATGTGGCTGGCGCCTTAGCCAATTGAGCCACAAGCACTGAGCTGGCAACCTCCAACTCTTGAGCTGAGGCTATCCTCTTGCCTCAGCCTCCTCAGCCTCAGAGGTGCTTGCCTTAATGCCCAGTTAGTTTTTCTATTTTTAGTACAGACGTGATCTTGCTCTTGCTCTTGCTCAGGCTGGTCTCAAACTCCTGAGCTCAAGGACTCTACCTAACTCAGTCTTCCAAAGTGGTAGGATTACAGGTGTGAGCCACAGCACCCAGCCCAGAAATTTTTCTAAAATGTAAATCTGAGTTGTCAAACCCTTTTATGGTTCCCTAGTGCCTAAGACAGTGGTCTCCAAACTTATATCTCTTAAATAAAAAAAAAATTTAGGTACAGCATGCACAAAATATCTATATTTACTTAGATTATATAGAAGTACACAAAAGATGTTATATAAAAATGAACTTTACCTAACAAATGCAATCAGTGTAACATGGTTTCTTGTACCTTCAATGAATCCCCAACAATAAAAAATTTTAAAATATATATAAAAATGAAATAAACAATATTTAAAAGTTTAAATTTTAATGTATTTGTGAATAGTATAGAAAATTTTATTTTTGCTACATAAAAACACATATCCAGATAAAAACACTTTGCTGATTTTTTTTTCCAGCAAAAGCAATGTGATTGACTATGCCAGGTCTAAATTAGATTGTCATTGATTTTACCTCGAAACATGGCTGACAATGAACTTGGGCTGGGAGTCAGAGAAACATCAGTTCAGCCATTTTCTTATGCTGACTTGGGTTCACTGTAATTAGTACAGTCTTCAATCAGAGATTTCTTTACAGGATTCTTTAAAAACCACATATCCATCGTGAGGTTTCATTTAGTTAAAACTAGATAGTGTCATCAATAAATCCAGTTAACCAGGCACAGGAAAACTAGGAAAGCTCAAAATAGGCTGAAAATGAACAAAGAAGTGAGAGGGTCACCACCACCAACCTCTTTCCAATTTTTAGAAAGGCAGAATGAGCCGGGCACAGTGGCTCATATCCGTTATCCTACCACTCTGGGAGACTAAGGCAGGTGGACTGCTTGAGCTCAGGAGTTCCAGACAAGCCTGAGCAAGAGCAAGACCCCATCTCTACTAAAAATAAAAAAACTAGCCAGGTGTGACACATGCCTGTAGTCCCAGCTACTTGGAAGACTGAGGCAGGAGGATCACTTGGCAAGAGACTGAGGTTGCCATGAGCTATGATGATGCTATAGCAGTGTACTCAGGACTACAGAGTGAGACTCTGTCTCAAAAAAAAAAAAAAAGAAAGAAAGAAAGAAAGAAAAAAGAAAGGTAGAATCCCTTTTCCTACCTCAAGATTTTTTGAATGTAGGGTAAGTGACAATCCGATATGGGAATCACATGAAGACACCTGTGTCAATCTACATAGTAGCTATTAGTAAAAGTTATTTTATATTCATAGATTTAAAGTAAGACCTAATATTTTCTTTAGTCCCCTAAAGAATCATCAGGCTTTTCCCTGCTGGTTGATGGCAAGAAGCTTCTGTTTACTGTACAAGGTCTCCCTGACCCCCAGTCAGCCTCTCCAGCACCTGCTCTCTGCTCTTTCAGAGCCTGATCCAGTTTCACTGTGCTGATATCCCCTCCTGTGCATTGACTGCAAGGATGATGTTGGATGACACCAGAGAAAGCACCTGCTGCAGAAGAGGTGCTTTAAATAAATGCTTATTGACTCCCCCCACAATGCAGTTACACTAAATCAGAGGCTCTACAATGTAAGGCTTTCTCAAAACTCCTGGAAAACTCCTTATAGCATAGATTGTTAGCCCCAGTCCCCGAGTTTCTGATTCAATAGGTCTGAAGTGGCCTGCTTTTCTAACAATTTCCGAGATGACACTGATGCTATTGGTCTAGAGACCACATTTTGAAACCAATGAACTAGATGACTGTACAGCATCTCCCATTTCCAATGACTTTTGATTCCTTATACCTTTAATAGAGAGTAAATGAACACTAGAACTTTAATCTCCACGTAAATCAATATTTAACATTATCATAAATGGAAATATGGGCTCTATAATACCTCAGATGCACAGTGTAGAGAAAAGAGTATATTTATTTAGAATCAGAGGATGAGAGTTCAAATCCCACCTTATGGCAGTGTGGTTGAGCTAAGTTAATTCATTTTTTGAGTCTGATTTTTTTCTTCTGTTAAACAAGAATGTATTAAAATAATATCTACCTCATAGTGTTAATTTTGAGATGATATTGAAATATGGGAAACATGTAAAATATGCAAAAGGAAAAGTACTGTATTCATACTTTCCCAATAAGATATGCACATACGTAATTCATTACATTTTGAATATTTTAAATCACAAATTTTCAAAATTTTCAATCCTGATACTAATTCATTACTGAAAAGCATACTATCCCCTTGTTGCTTTATCATCTGAAATATGTACCTATTTTATTAGTGCCAGTGGTTAATACCAAGAATAGAAGGTGATGGCCACCTGCCAGCATGGTCCTCAATGATCCCCATAGATCATGGTCCCCAATGATCCTCTTTTTTTTCTTTGAGACAGAGTCTCATTCTGTTGTCCAAGCTAGAGTGCCATAGTATCAGCCTACCTCACAGCAACCTCAAACTCCTGGGTTCAAATGATCCTCCTGCCTCAGCCTCAGGAGTAACTGGGACTGCAGGCACCTGCCACAATGCCTGGCTAATTTTTTTTCTATTTTTAGTAGAGATGGGGTCTTGCTCTTGCTCAGGCTGGTCTCAAACTCCTGAGCTCAAGGTTACTCCCACTCTCCCCTCCCAGAGTGCTAGGATTACAGGTGTCAGCCACCACGCCCAGTCCCCAGTAATCCTTCTCTCCCACTGTTCACACTTTTGTGTAGTTTCTTCCCACACTGGATCAGTGACGGATAGAATACTCTAAGGCTAAGTCATAAGAGACATTGTCATTTTCCACTTTGGTTTTTTAAATATCTCACTCTGGAAAAAGCCAGCTGCTATGCAAGAAAAGACACTGTAAAAGGGCCAAATGGGGAGGAAATAAGGCCTCCTGCCAACAGCTAGTACCAGACATGTGGATAGTTAAGCCACCTTAGAAGTAGATCCTCCAGCCCCAGTCAGTCTTTTGAATGAAAGCAATCCCAGCCAACATCTATTTTCATACTTCACAAAAGACCCCAAGCCACTCCTAATTTTTTCACCTATGGAAACTGCAAGATAATGAATTTTTGTTATTTCATACCACCAAGTTTTAAAGTGATCTGTTAGGCAACAATAAATAACTGATATAGTAGCTACAAATACTGTGCATTTACTATGCTCCAGGAACTAGCCAAGCACCCAACAGCCTTAAGATATAGATGCTATTATAATTCCTAAAGAAGAAAGAGTGGCCCAGAGAGGTTCAGAAACTATTGAGTTCCATGGCTAGCAGGTGGTAGAAGTAGAATTTGAACCCATGTCTCTAACTCCAAAGCCCAGTTTCTTGGTCACTCATTTTTTGCAGCCAGGATAAAGCATCTTGTACAGTTAAACAATAGAAGCAATTGAACTTCTAGAGCAGTGGTTCTCAACCTGTGGGTCAAGACCCACAGGAAGTGTATTAAAGGGTCCCGCCAATAGGAAGTGCTAATTGAGAACCACTGCTCTAGAGGATAGCAAACTTGTATAAAGCTAGCAGGGGGCAGCCCAGGAGCCAGACCCGTAACAGCAGTAATGCCTGATGTTATAAGGCCCAGAGGTTGTAAGCTGGTCCCACTTCCCAGGACAATCTTGCCCAACATGCCCACGACTCACCCAGATTTGTAGCTTCACTCGCTTCTCATGGCGGTAGACTGTCTTCACCTTGAAGTCAATGCCCACCGTGCTGACAAAGGCTGGGGTGAAGGTGTCATCAGCATAGCGGAAGAGGAAGGAGGTCTTGCCAACACTGCTGTTGCCGATGATAAGCAGTTTAAACATGTAGTCAAAATTCTGGTCAGAAGCATCTTTGACTCCAGTTTTACCATCAGTCACTGAAGCCATCTGCAAGAGAGGACCATGGTCACTCAAGAACACACCTCCACCATAACCTGAGTCACCCATCTCCTAATGATCACCCCGCCATTCGCACACTCCAGCATCACTGAGGAAATGCACACTACTCACAGTCATCCCATCACTGCACCTGCCCCAAATATTGTCTCAGCCTCAGGGCGGAACCCAGCTCCTTCCATTCATTCCCTTGGCAAATATTTACTGAGCATGTTGCCCTGGGGCAAGCCCTGTGCTGGGCAGGGGGAATACAGATAAGAATTAGACATGGTCTCTGACCTCTGGGTGGCCACAAACTAGAATAAAAGAGCAGACAAACACAAAGTAACAAAGCAGTGGTGATAAGACAGAGGGAAGTCCGGGCTGAGGATGTCAACAGGAAGCATCTAACCCAACCAGGAGGGAGGCATAGTGGTCAAAGAGAGTCTCCTGTGCGAGGCAGCTCCAGGGCTGAGTTTTCTTCTTTGGGGGGAAAATCCAAGAACAGTAAACATATGAACATGCCAGGAAGGCTCAGTACGGAGCTATGGTTCATTCCCTGCTTTATAAACTTTCATGGCTCCAAAGCTCTAATAGATCAAGTCCAAACTGTTCGACTTGACAAAGAACCCACTAACCAATGAATCAACTCTCCAAGCTTTATCTTTTCCTAGCTAACCCTTCTTGCCATCAACCTGTGCCACCCTCATATCCAATTACACACTCTCCTCCAAATAGGCCCCATTATTCTCGTCTTTGTCACTTTTTACAGGTATTCCTCCTGCCTAGAATGCTCTTTTCCTCTTAACAAACTCCAATTCATCCTTGAAGAGCCAGATCAAGTGTCACCTTCCCTGTGCATGACAGAGGCGGGCACTCCAGCTCCTGTGCTCCCAGAACATTCTAATGGCCCTTGTATCATTCAAGAACTGTTAGACTGAGCATCTGGGCCTTAACGTACTTCATTCCTGTATGCCTGGCCTCTAGCACAAGTCATAGCACATAATAGACTCAGCAAATGTGTGCTGACTTAGTAAAAGTCACTTTATCACTCTAGACCCCAATCTCCTCATCTGGAAAATGAGGAGAATTTCTGCTGTTCTCACAGGAACTCCACAACACTCAAATGAGATCACAGTGACTGAATCCTTTTTAAACTGGTGAATTCCACACAGGTGGGAACATAGTCCTTATTATTCTAAATCCTTCAAAACATAGATCCAGTATTTATTTTTTCATGCACTCATTCATTCATCCCACATATATTTATTATGTGCCAGTTCTTTCTCCAATCCCAGCCCTCTCAGTCCTGCCACCATCCTCTCCTTTCCTGGAACACGTTTGGATCTGAACCTCATAACCCATTCCGCACCTGGCCTTATTTGAGTCTTCCATTGCTCCTCCAATTGCTGGAAGCCTCGGGTCCCTTTCTTCTGCACCTGAAATTTCATTTTGTGCTCAGCGCTGGGTACGCAGTTGGCTGAGTGAGGGATTGGAGGAGGATGGGAGGACAGCCCTAATGTGAGCGAATGTCTGGGTTTTCATTCTCTTTAGGAACTCCCATTCTTTTTTCTCTCAAAGGAAAAGAAAGAGGATGAGGCTGGTGGATGTGGCTCTTTGGGCCTTGCAGGTGAGCTAGGAGGATAAGGAACTGATGAACGTGGAAAACTGAAAGCTCTCTTAAAGCAAGGTCAGACAGATTTGTAGGATTATTGGCATTATCAGCTTTTTCTTTTTTTTCCAGTGCAGTGATGCAATTATAGCTCACTGCAATCTTGAACTCCTGGGCTCAAACGATCCTCCCACCTCAGCCTCCCAAGCCACTGTGCCCAGCCTAGTAGCCATGTAGTAAAACTTCTTTGACATGTACCTTGTGGTCTCTGTTCTTCCTCCTCTCTGCTCCCAACTCTCAAGACTTTATCTGAGACCCTCAGCTCCATCTCTGTATCAATCTACCTCATGACAAGGCTCTCTAGGCCAGGGTGAACATGCCCGGGACACTTGGAGACTGAGGTGTGGCATCTACATGTAGGAAGAATGTAAGGAGGGGAGGGTGCCACTGCCTGCTGAAACTCTTTCATAGCCTTAAGTTTTCAGCTTTTCATGCTACAAGATGCAAAGCCTGTTGTAAGAACTGGTGATTCAACGGAACTGTGCTTTTTCTACCTAATACAAAGGGAGCAACCATAACCCCCTCACACCAGTCTCCACTCTGCTGCCAGTCATCTTTCTTAGTTTATAAGAGAAAACTGTTACTATGAAAGTATATACTCATTATTAAAAATTTGAAAAGTGTAAAAAATAAAATTTAAAATTACCTGAGATCCCACCCACTCAGAAACGAATGCTGCTAACATTTTAGTGTATTTCCTCAAATATGTTTTCATGCAGAAGAATGCCATCTATTTTAAAACTAAATCGTATTTGTTAGTATTTTTAATTTTTTGGAATGATCATAAAATGGTATCTTATTTGTTAATTTTAAAGGCAATACACATTTACTGAAAATTATTCAAACAACTTTTTTTTTTTGAGACAGAGTCTCACATGTTGCCCTCGGTAGAGTGCTGTGGCATCAGTCCCAAGTAGCTGGGACTACAGGCGCTCACCACAATGCCCAGCTATTTTTTCGTTGTAGTTGTCATTGTTGTTTAGCTGACCCCGGGCTGAGTATGAACCCACCAGCCTGGGTGTATGTGCCGGCACCATAACCACTGTCCTACAGGTCCCGACCCTCAAACAACTCTTATACTATTTGCAAATATTACTGAATATTATCTGACCCCAGATTCCCAATCTCTAGATTCATTCTCCAGAGGCAAACATCTTACCAATTTATGTATTCTTCAGAAATAGTCTTTGCATATATAAGCACAGGGTCTATTTATACATTTATTTATATATAAATGATAGTATACCAGGCATTATAGTCTACACCTTGTATGCATATTTTGTTTAATAGCTTGGATCATATGCACAGAAGATATACACTAAAATATATTGTATGTTATCATTTGACAAAAGTATTTAAATTTAAAAGTACAGTCATTCACACCTGTAATTCTAGAACTCTGGGAGGCCAAGGCGGATGGATTGCTTGAGCTCAGGAGTTCAAGACCAGCCTGAGCAAGAGCAAGCCCTCATCTCTACTAAAAATAGAAAAACTGAGGTCAGAGGATCACCTGAGCCCAGGAGTTGGAGGTTTCTGTGAGCTGTGATGACACCATGGCTCTCTACCTAGGGCAGACATCCTCAAACTATGGCCCACGGGCCACATGCAGCCCGCCTCGGACATTTATCTGGCCCGCCGAGTGTTTTTGCCACTGCTGTCTGTCCTGCTTAGCAGCCAACTCGTCCCAAGGTCCTCAATCCAATCCTCCAACGGTCTGAGGGAGAGTGAATTGGCCCCTTGTTTAAAAAGTTTGAGGATCCCTGACCTAGGGTGACAGCTTGAGACTCTGTCTCAAACATAAATAAATAAAAAAAATATGTTTTGAACAAAAAAAATAAATAAAAGTACAGTCATGCCCTATATGGCAATATTTCAGTCAATGACAGACCTCATACATGATGGTAATGTAGTAAGATTACAATAGAGTTGAAAAACTGCCTAGTGACATCATAGCGATGATAACATCACTGCACAATGCATTACTCACGTGTTTGTTGTGATGCTGGTATAAACAAAAGCAACGTGGGGGGGGGACGGGGGCAGTAGCTCACACCTGTAATACTAACACTCTGGGAGGCCAAGATTGCTCAAGCTCAGGAGTTCCAGATCAGCCTGAGCAAGAGCGAGACCCGTCTCTACTAAAAGTACAAAGATTAGTCAGGTGTTGTGGTGGGCGCCTGTAGTCCCCGCTGCTAGGGCTGCTTGAGCCCAAGAGTTTGAGGTTGCTGTGAGCTATGATGACACCACGGCACTCTTCCCAGCATGACAGAGCGTGACTCTGTCTCGAAAAAAAAAAAACCTAATGAGCTGCCAGTCTTATAAAAGTATATAGCACATACAATTATAAGCAGTACATATTTGATAATAAATTACTTTGTTACTGGCTTACATATTTACTATACTTTTTATTGTTATTTTAGAGTGCATTCCTTCTATAGGAAAAGAGTTAACTGTGAAATGGCCTCAGGCTGGTGCTTCATGAGGTATTCCAGAAGAAGGCATTATTATCCTAGGAGAGGACAGCTTCACATGTGTTACTGTCTCTACAGACCTTCCAGTGGGACAAGACGTAGAGGAGGAAGACAGTGATACCGATGAGCCTGACTGTGTAGGCCTATGCTAATGTGTGTGTTCATGTCTTCGTTTTTAACAGAAATGTTTAGAAAGTAAAAAAAGTCACAATTTTTAAAATAGAAAAAACTTATAGGCTAGGATAAAGAGAAAATATGTTTGTACAGCTGTGCAATGTATTTTTAAGCTAAATGTTTTTAAAAATTTAAGAGCGTAAAAGGTAAAAAATTACAGTAAGCTGGGGTTAATTTATTATCAAAAAAAGAAAAATATTTTTAAATAAATTTAGTGTGGCCTAAGTGTACTGTATTTATAAAATCCACAGTAGGCAGCGTGTGGTGGCTCAGGCCTATAATCATAGCATTCTAGAATTCTGAGGCAGGTGGATCACCTGAGCTTAGGAGTTGGAGACCAGCCTGAGCAAGAATGAGACCCCGTCTCTAAAAATAGCCAGGCATTATGGTGGGTGCCTATAGTCCCAGGTATATGATCGATTCTTTAATGTCATTTTCAGGAAAAGAGTTATTTTTAATTTTTTTTTTTTTTGAGACAGAGTCTTACTATGTCACCCTTGGTAGAGTGCAGTGGCATCACAGCTCAAAAGCAACCTCACACTCTTGGGCTTAAGCGATTCTCTTGCTTAAGCGATTCTCTTGCCTCAGCCTCCCAAGTAGCTGGGACTACAGGCATCCACCACAACACCTGGCTATTTTTTGTTACAGCCGTCATTGTTGTCTAGCTGGCCCCGGGATGGATTAGAACCTGCCACCCTCAATGCTGGTGGGTGGCACTGTAACCACTGTGCTATGAGCACCAAACCAGAGTTATTTTTAATTGTAAGTTGTTTTTCTATTCTTAATGATGATAAATTAAACTGCAATGAGCAATTCTTTACATAAATCTCTGTTCACTTTCCAAATTATTTCCTTAGGAGAGATTTGTAGTAGAATTGCTGATCAGAGGGTCATTTTACTAAAACATAGATTTGACCTTTACTTCAATTGCATGTCCTCTATTTTATGTTATACTCTAAACCAGTGGTTCTCAACCTTCCTAATACCTCCTAATGCTGTGACCCTTTAATACAGTTCCTCATGTTGTGGTGACTCCCAACCATAAAATTATTTTCATTGTTACTTCATAGCTGTAATTTTGCTACTGTTATGAATCATAATGTAAATATCTGATATGCAGGATATATTTTCATTGTTACAAAGGGGTCGCAACCCACAGGTTGAGAACCACTGCTCTAAATAAACCTGGAAAATAAAGTTGTTAGAACAGAGGTTATTACTCCCATTTGGTCAAGAAGGAAACCAAAAGTGAGAAATTAAGTGGATTTGCCCAAATCTCATAGCTAACAGCTGAGACTAGACTGAAAACCCCACAATATTATGGAAAAGTTTAAAGTCACTGCTTGGCCCCTCAGTGGAATTCTTGGGAAAGCCATATTGCCTCTCTAAACCTTATCTTAAAATAGAGAAAATACAACTTTACAGAGCTATGGTACAAACAGAACAAACGGTACTATACATAACTAATCTGGCACAGTTTATTGGAGGTACCCATGGAGGTAGTCAGTAGATAGTATTCCATCAGCTTGGAACCTGTAATCCCAGCACTCTGGAAGGTTGAGGCAGGAGGATCTCTTAAGCCCAGGAGTTTTAGGGTGCAGTGAGCTGTGATCACAACACTGAACTCCAGCCTGGGTGACAGATCAAGACCCTATCCTAAAAAAAAAGGGGGGGGGGTGGTGCCTATGGGTCAAAAGAGTAGGGTGCCAGTCCCATAGGCCGGAGGTGGTGGGTTCAAACCTAGTCCTGGCCCAAAACTAGGGGAAAAAAAAAGTTTTTTCATTGGCCCCTTTAATTCACTTTTGCAGTCAAATCTTTTTCAACTGCCCTCTTCTGATCTAGAGATTATTGGGCCTCCTCTCCATTACTGGGCCTAGTAACAAATGTCTGCTTCCCATTCTGGATTCGAGGGAGTTTTATCCATCCTTACACCCCCCTCACTCATATACGGGAGCTAAAAAAGTGGATGTCATGAAGACAGAGAGTAGAGAAGTAATTATTAGAAGCCGGGAAGGATAGAGGGAAGGAGGGATAAAGAGAAGTTGATTAAGTGGTACCAACATACAGTTTGGTAGAAGAAATAAGACCTAGTGTTAAACAGATCAGCAGAGTAACTGTAGTTTACGATAATCTAATGTATATTTCCAAATAGCTAGAAGAATTAGAATGGTTCTAGCATAAAGGGAAGACAACGCTTAAGGTGTACTCATTGATTTGATCCATACAAATGACACGAATGTATTAAATTATCACATGTACCTGAAACTGTATATATCTATTATGCATCTATTAAAAATATTTATGAACATTTTCCATGACTAGACTATCAATGTGTCATATTATTGGTCTACACCTTTCTGAGGCAACCTGCTTTACATTCTTAAATTGATAGAAGAGATTTTGGAATGAAAGCTTAGTCATAACAAAAAGGCTGGCGACTGGTCCCGGCTTTACCAGTAACTCAGTGTATACACTTGGGCGAGTCAGTTAAACGCTAAGCCTCAGTGTCCTCATCTGACAATAATATCTACTTTACAAGATCCTGTGAGTTTTATTTTATTTATTGATTTAAGACAGAGTCTCATTGTGTCTCCCTCGGTAGAGTGCTGTGGCATCACAGCTCACATCAACCTCAAACTCTTGGGCTTAAGCGATTCTCTTGCCTCAGCCTCCCAAGTAGCTGGGACCACAGGTGCCCACCACAACGCCTGGCTATATTTTGTTGCAGTTGTTATTGTTGTTTAGCTGGTCCAGGCTGAGTTCGAACCTGTCAGCCTCGACGTATGTGGCTGATGCCATAACCACTGTGCTGCAGGCACTGAGCCATCCTGTGAGTTTTAAATAAGAGGGTGTACACATATATAAGTGGGCTTCGTATACAGCATTGAGAAAACTACATGTGGCCTTATGTAGAATCAGTGGGGAACCTGTATACCTTTACTAACTATGAATGCCACAGGTGTGAGACTGGGGAGACTAGAGAGTAAGGTAAGAGGAAAAAGTAGTTTCAATTCCTAATCTGATCCACCCCCTTGCATTTTGTAGGTAAAAATATTGAGGCTCCACAAAAAGAAGTGATTTGCCCATGTGCACACAGCAGGTAAGCTGGAGAGTCATGACTAGAACTTCCATTGCTTAATAACTCTCAGATTAAGACTAGGTTTCAGGAAAACAAAAACTGCAACAATTTTAGGGTGAGTAAAGGAACATCCCCAACACCCTGAGTGTCCTGCTACCATGCTGTACTTGCCATATTATACTGTCAACATCTGCTTATGTGCACAAAGGGTGGCTTCTCTGTAGGTGGTGTGAGAAAAGGGAGGGGCAGAGAACGTCAACAGGAAGGCACACTCAGATGGAAGTCGCCTGGGGACTCCTCAGGAGAGGGGACAGAGGCTACTCAGACACCTGGAAGAGAGGCAGAAACATCTCCCACAGACAGCTGCCCGAGGCATATCTGAGCAGACAGGTCACTGCACAGTGGCGGGTGCAGAATCACATTTGTAAGATAAGCATCAGCCAAATCTTCTCTCTCTTTTGTGACAGTCACATAAAATGATAGAGCTGGGTAGCTCACTGTCTCCGTGACAAGCAATACAGATGAAAGCCAGGGACCATCTGGGAAGTCATCCCTGGCTCTAGATTGAGAGAAAGAAAGAAATGGCTCTTCCAAGGGTTGCTGTGAAAGGCAAATGATCCTTTCAGTCTGACAGGCAGCAGAAATAAGCATCCAAGGAAGAAGCCAACTCTAGCTAGGGGAGAGAGAGAGCCCTAAAATCCAGCAGTAAGAGATCTGCTTAATAAACGCAGTGAAAAGTGAGGTCACGTATTTCTCTTTTGATGAAAAGAGCACGATATTGAGTTAGGGTTAAGCTTTGGTTCTCTCAATAGTTCTGTAAAGTTAGGCAAACCACACCCTGGGCCTCAGTTTCTTCATCTATAAAATGAGTTACTAAAACACCTTCCTAGCAAAACAACGCAAGAATTAAAACCAGTATATGAGAGGGTGCTTTATAAGCCTCTTAAAAATCTTTTTTTTTTTTTTTTTTTAGTCTCTGTGCTTTACATTTTCTCCTAGCAAGTGGTCCAAAGTAGTGGAAACATGTTGGAATTCCAAATCAAACTAGATTCAATTTCCAGCTCTATCATTTCTTAGCCATGAGATCTTGGTGAGAAATTTTACATGACTAAGATACAGTTTCTTTGCTCATAAGAAAAGCATTGTTGGGAAAATTATATGTAATGTGGGTATTACAGTCATATCCTCTCTGTATATGTGAGGGATTGGTTCCAGGAATGCTTCCATATACATGGTTTTATATCCCATAAATTATGCTTTTTTGGGGGGGGGGAGCAGGGTCTCACGTTGCTGCCCAGGCAGTGGCATAATCACAGCTTAGTGCAGCATCACACTACTGGGCTCAACCTCCCAAGTAGCTAGGATTACAGGTGTGAGCCACTGTGCCTGGCTAATTTTCTTTTTTTTTTGAGACAGAGCCTCAAGCTGTCACCCTGGGTGGAGTGCTATGGCATCATGGCTCACAGCAATCTCCAACTCCTGGGCTCAAGCAATTCTCCTGCCTCTGCCTCCCAAGTAGCTGGGACTACAGGCACCCACCAGAACACCCAGCTATTTTTGGTTTGTTGTTGTTTTTTTTTTTTTTTTTGGTTGCAGCCATCTTTGTTGTTTGGTGGGCCAGAGCTGGATTCGAACCCGCCAGCTCAGGTGTATGTGGCTGGTGCCTTCGCTGCTTGAACTATAAGTGCCAAGCCAACTTTTTCTTTTTTTTAAGAGATGCAGACTCACTATATTAACCTAGCCTAGTCTTGAACTTCTGGGCCCAAGTGATCCTCTCACCTTGCACTCCCCAAATGCTTGGATTACAGGAAGGAGCCACTATACGCAGCCCAAATACTGTATTTTCCACCTGAGTCTGGTTGAAAAAAATATTTCAAATCCCAGTTGTTCAAGGGTCAAGTGTATATGGAATATAACAGGTGTTCAATAAATGTAATTCCCTGTCTTCCTAACTAGGAGCATTTACCAGTGAGGATAGGAGGGAATTGGGCACGTGTGAGCCTCACCCACTATATGCTCTCCTCCCTAAAATGATAAGCTACTAACTTTTCTAATTCAATGTTTCATTCTCTACTGCCATCCTATCACCACCAGCCCAGCCCTGCCTACCTTCTCACTGTTTTCCCAGTCCCTAAACAGCCACAGAAACTGTATGATAATAGCTAACATTTATTGAGAACCTACTGAATGACAAATATTCTACAAAGTGTTTTTGATGCATTCTATCTTGCCCACAACAGATGCTGGATAAATATTCACTTCCTTCCTACTCTAAACTAGACAAAGAAAGCCACGGCTGTGCCCACTGACAGAATAGAGGCATACCTGTGTCAGCTCATCTGCCGCTCTCTCTTTTGTACAGTGTTTTACAGTTTACAAAGCCCTTTTCACCCACATTATCCTATTTGATTCTCACAACAATCCTTGGGAGGAGATGAAGAGACCCAGGCAGGAGCACCACCACAGATTAATTATTCATTCAGTCAACATTCACCAAGCACCTGCTGTGTATCAGGTACTTACTATGCACCAGGCCCTGTGCTATACTCTGAGGCACTCCAAGCTTAGAGGTGAAAGCTTTTTGAACATTCTCTATAGATTACTGATGCCTCCCTTCATGCTGTAATTCTCAATAAACTAGAGATTTCTTTTTTGGGCTACAGACAATTTAATTTTTTTGCCTTTACCCACATTGCTTCCTCTGCTAGGAACACACTTTCTTGGGTACTAGCTAAATCCCTCAACGGGAGGAAGCCTTCCTGACCCACCTACCTCCTCTAAAATGCCACTCCTCTGGCTCCCACAGCCCCAGGGCTTCCCACTGCTGTATGTAGTACCTTTCCTGACTTCTATCTTCTTCCTCTGTGGTATAGCACGGAACAGGTGGGCATCCACGGCCAGCGGGGCACACACATACACACACGTTCTCACACACACTCCATTTTCTGTCCTCCAGCCCTTTCCACCTGGATTCCCAGAAGCTGGGGTAGAGGTCCCGTCTCTCTCCCACCCCTCACCATATCTCTATTAGACATCCGGCCCTCTCCAGAGTTCTTCCCATGTTTGGACTCCAGAGCAGAGTTGGCCCGGGGATGAATGTTCTGTCTACCATTCTCCTCTCGCCTGTGATCGCAGGTAGCAGTGTAACAGGATCCAGGGACTGCGCCCCCTCCTCAGTCTCCTGAGCAGCCAAAACGCAGCTAGCACCTGGGCTCCATTGCAGCACCCACCCCTTACCTTTCCACCCTCACACCACAACCCACACCTGGCCCCTCCCCAGCCGAACCCAGCATCCCACCACCCTAACTAAACTCTCCAAGTTCCCTTACGGTCCCCACTTCCAGCTGCCTGACCCCGCTCCATTCCAGAGCCTCCTTCCCACTCCTGACAGGCGCCCAGGCGGCCCCTGCCCATATCCACGGCCACAGCCTTCTCCCCCCACCAGCCCCCGCCCTCCTCCACTGCAGCGGGTGGACCCAGCCCGGCCTCACACTTTCCCATCCTTCCGAGCTCACCCTCCGTTCATGGTTACCCACCTTGCGGTGTCCGGGGGGGGGCTCCGCTCGCGCCCTCTCGTCCCAGCTACCTACACCCACATCCCCGCCCCCCGACCCACCCCGACCAGATGCGCCCTGCCCTTGGCACCTCAGTCCCCTGAAGCTCCAACGACCCCCGCCGACCCAGTCCCTCCCCGCAGCTCACCTCCACACCTTCCCCTCGTCTTCGTCCCCCTGCAGTCCCTTCCCTTCTGCACCCTCTCGGCTTCCCCTCGGCTGCCGGGTACCCTCTTCCCGCACCGCCCCTCCCAGGGGGCTCCTCACAGCTCCCCGGCTCCCAACGCCCCACATTGCCCCGGCGACCCCCACTGCCCTGCACTTGGCGCTCACCCCAGCCCTCTGTCCCCTGCCCTTGGAGCTCCCCCGGCGGACCCGCGGCCGGGGCCACCCCCCTCGGCACCCCTCCCAGGGCGAGCGCCTACCCTAGCCCCTTCTCCGCGTCCCCTCCGCGCCCGGCGCGCCTTCCCGGAGCCCACACTCCCTGTCCCCAGCGCCGCGGCCGCGCCCCTTACTTCGGAGCCCGAGCGCGGAACGAGGGGATCCCTCCGGACGGCGTAGCGGGACGGCGCGGTCGGGTCCGGGGAGCTGGAGGGTGCCGGGCCGGGCCGGGCAGGGCAGGGCGGGGCGGGGCGCGGGTTTGGTCCCTACCGCGGCGACCTGGCGCTGAGGCTCCGGCTCCAGCTGGGCTCGGCTGCCGCGTCCAGGCCCCGCCCGGGGGGCGGAGTCTGTTTTAGCCCCGCCCCCAGCTCCCGGCAGGTGCAAAGAACCCGAGATATCTCGGGGGCCCCCAGGTTCCCCATAATTGGGTGACTATCGTGATTTCTCTTAATTTTCACACCTTCTTTCCATAGACTGAATTTACTGGGGTGATCAGAGCGCTTTGATGATAATGTAGATTATGACATTAGCAGCTATTTCCAAACCGCTTTCCTGTTAGATCAGCTCCATCCTTGCCCAAGAAGGGAGGCAGAACCGGGACAGCCTACTACAAGTAGAAACTAAGCCAGAAACCTGGGCGTTGTCTCTACCCTTCACATCCTATCGGTCTGGTAGTAAAACCGCCTTGACTTACTGTCCTCCTTGTCTGCAGCCCTTACCCTGGTTCAGGCCTCATCACTTCTTGTCCCCTCTAATCCAACAGCTTCCCATTCTGCTTTCATTCTCTCTACAGCAGCATTGTGAGTAACCTTTTAAAATGTCATGTTACCATCAACCTTGTTTAAAAACAAAACAAAACAAAACTTTCAGTGGTTCCCCATTGCCAGTAGTAACTTGGAGGCCGACAACGGGAATGGGGAAATATTCTCACTTGGTATAAGGAAGTCCCAGTTCTGCTGGGGAGGCAGGTACAAGGGGTAATTAGCACCCCACCCTCAGATTCTGACGTGGGCCCTGCTTGCAGTCTTCCTAAAGTCATCTGAGCTGGCTGACAGCCTTGGGCTACAATTGTCCTTCCCCACACTTCTTCCGCAACACAAGTCTTAAAGGTCTGATTCTGATTCTCAAACCGTTCCATTTTTTCCCTCAAGTTCCACTATGACCCTATCTACAATGTGTTTCTCCAGCCTAGGGAACCACCTAGATTGACAGCCTCTCCCAAAGACTCATACTGCTCTAAGCTTCTTGCCCAACCCTTTCGTTCATCTTCCCACTGCCCACCACGCTGCCAGACCTCTCCCCTTGCCCTCTACAACCCCAATTTATTTGCAACAAACTCTCCTCACACACTCTGCTTCTCCAGAGTGCTTGGGTTACTTCCCTGCCCCCTCCCACCTTTTTTTTTTTTTTCTTAAAGACAGAATCTCACTCTGTCTCCCTGGGTAATGTGGCATCATCATAGCTCATAGCAACCTCAAACTCTTGGGCTCAAGCCATCTTCTTGGCTCAGCCTCCCATGTAGCTGGGACTACAGCACAGCCATGCGCTGGCATACCCAGCCAGTCTTTCCGTTTTTAGTAGAGACAGGATCTCATTCTTGCTTAGGCTGGTCTTAAACATCTGAGTCGAGGCAACCTCAGCCTCCCACCGCATCTGACCTTCCTTGCCCTTTTTGTAATCTAATCGTCCTCCAGGCCACTGCCTCCTTTGTGTCCCTCTGCAAGAAGGATTCTCATTTCCCCACTCCCCATATACTAAAAAACAGGTGGTAGAGCCAGCAATGCCACTTCTACTCTTATGCAAAAATTGCTTCTCTTTTGCTCTCCAGACATACCACCCTCCACATCTCCTTATCACTGACACCCCAGTTCTCCTTATGCATTAAGGATTACAGCCCCGGACTCGTGGTAATCCTGATGAGTCTCTGCCCTGCCATCTTCCTGGTGACTTCAACAGCTCTAGGGTTTCCTGACCCCTCCGTACTCAGCCTCCATTTCACATGACCTTGGCCACCAGCTCACATGGTCACTCTTGAACCTCTTCATCACTCACTGCTGGTACCTCTGCAGTAGAAAAATCGAACATTCTACACAGGCCCGAATTTGCTCATTTTAAAATGGGCAAGATGATGATTATTCGTTCTTCACAGAAATAATAAGATAGCTTGTAAAACTATCCTTCTAAATGTGTGAAACAATAACAGAACAGATGGCATTGCTTTTATGTAGTCTCAGGTCTTCTGATAGCTTTTTTCTTCTTCCTCCCCTGAAAGGCCATGTAGTAAAATAGAAAGAACACAGACCTGGTTTTCCATCCATATTCCACCACTTGCTTGCTGTGTGATCTTATGCCAACTACCTCATTTTTCAGACGCACACACACACCCCTTCCTCATAATGAAAGCTACCTCCCGAGTTGTGAAGATTAAGAAAGAAAATGAGCTGCTGGAAAGCCCTCGACAGAGTGCCACGCACACAGTGAGAAATAGAAAGCACTGTGGTTATTATAATAGAAAAATGCTGTTTTTAAACCCCAACTGCCTTCCTCGAAGGATAGATCCTAATGAGCAGAAGGTCCTTTTATCCAACTCAGGGCCTTGACGAGTGCGGATATATAAGTTTGAGAAGAGAAGGGAAAGCACCCAATTCCTCTGTGTTAAAAAAAAAGGGGGGGGAAAGAGGAAAATCTAGAGAGTTAATAAAGATGGAAGGGGGAAAGGAAAAGGACAAGTAAGAAAATCAGTGTAAGGGTAGGTGCTGCATGGGTCAGAGGCAGAAGAAACCTCCCCATGGGTGACAGGCAAAAGTGTTTAAGCACTGGCATGTCTAAAATGGGATGAATTGTCACATATACAATTTGATTACCTCTGTGACTCTCAGGACTTCAAGAATAGTTATTATTGGCTCGGCGCCTGTGGCTCAAGTGGCTAAGGCGCCAGCCACATACACCTAAGGTGGCGGGTTCGAATCCCCAGCCCGGGCCCACCAAACAACAATGATGGCTGCAACCAAAAAATAGCCGGGCATTGTGGCAGGCACTTGTGGTCCCAGCTACTTGGGAGGTGGAGGCAGGAGACTCGCTTGAGCCCAGGAGTTGGAGGTTGCTGTGAGCTGTGATGCCATGGCACTCTACCCAGGGGGACAGCTTGATAATATAATCATGCAAATATAGATTATTATCCCCTTTTTACA
>CAUYTI010009462.1:0-16355 GCA_963575145.1 Galago senegalensis
TTTCTTAAACCTACAATTCAGATGTATTTCTTTTTTTTTTTTTTTTTTGAGATGGAGCCTCAAGCTATCCCTCTGGGTAGAGTGCCATGGCATCACGCTTAGAGCAACCTCCAACTCCTGGGCTCAAGCGAGTCTCCTGCCTCAGCCTCCCAAGTAGCTGGGACTACAGGCACCCGCCACAACGCCTGGCCATTTTTTGGTTGCAGCCATCATTGTTGTTTGGCGGCCAGGGCTGGGGATTCGAACCCACCACCTTAGGTGTATGTGGCTGGCACCTTAGCCGCTTGAGCCACAGGTGCCGAGCCAGACGTATTTCAAAAAGGAAAATATTGTACTGCAGGATTTAGGTATTGATGTTCTTCCTGAAAGTTCATTGAAATATTTGATTTAGACCAAGTAAAACTGATTATTAATAATGAACTCCTGCTGATTTGTGAGTAACTATAAGTACACGTGGTTCAGAAAGAATGAGGAAGGGGTGAAGATACTAAAGAGAAGCCCAGGGTCAGATAAGTGGCCCAGTTGGGATGTATTTAGAATAAGCTTTCTCTTTAATAACTTTCTCAGCATTTATCATTCTCAATATCTCAGTGTTTACATTTCTTGTTCTGATTTTTATTTGTATTATTTATATTATACAGATTTTTTCTGTATTATTTCTACTATGTCTTAAAAACATATGGATAAATGTTATCACTGATGGCAATAATACATTTTCATGACAAATCAGTGTTCTTTTATTATATATAATTACTAATAATGAAATTCAATTTCAAAAAATTTAAAGTATTAATTCTTTTTTTTGGGGGGTGAATTATAAAGAACAAGTTGATTATTAAAACTTTGGCTAAAATTGGCTTTAAAAGGCGTTTCATCTTGACCAATGGCCATCCTAACATATAGCTGAGTGAACTCAGGGCAAAGGCAACTAGTCAGTTATGCTAAATTCTTTAAATTTGGTTGACCAGCAGGCCAGTTTAGCTAGAAAAAAGCAAAATCAAATTAAATGGCAAGAATAAGAAATACTGTAGCTTGACTCAATGGTTTGTAAACCATTTATATTTCATTTTACAGATTAAGTCTGATATGTTTCTGAGAGGAGAACCTCCCAGAGAATGGCAGAAAACCATCTCCACTTTCATTTTCTATCTTGACTTGGCTTCCTTTGTCTCTGTGCTCAGAACCATGTAGGAGAGGGGAAGTCATTTCCTTTCCCGTCTGTGTCTAAAGGAAGAATCAGGCTCATTATCTTTAATCTGCTCCAAAACTGTAAATCACATCAGACTATGAAAAATATTGAAGACAGCTATGTCAGTTCTAGAAAAAGAATTGTATCAAAGCTCATATATTGTCTCTCTGTGTTTGAGTCCTTGCTTGTAAATAAATGGTTAACAATAGTACGATCTAATGCATATTTTATGTTACTATACATAGGGAGTGCTTAATGTAAGCTACTTCATCCTTAACACTACCTATTACATGTGTAGGGTATTTCACTTATTATTATTTCCATTTTACAGATTAAGAAATTGAGTCGGAGTGAAGTTGAACTACTTCCTCAAGACTAAGCAACCCATAATTGGCAAAGCCAAGATTTAAACCTAAATCTTAATCATTCTGCTCTTCTTCTTGGTCAGAGCTCAAGTGGGAAATACTTTAAAAAAAGGCAATTTGTGTGAATCAAAACAAATTACTCATGGAAATTAAAAACCCATGCAGAGTGAGAAATTTAGCAGATGCCTTGAGTTATTAGCCCATCTGGTTGTTTGGAAATAAGAATCATAATTACAGCTCTTATAAAAAGCCACCTTAGGCTATACAGGGATAAAAACATTTTGTGAGATAACCTAGTGCATTCTTTGTCTTCAGCCATGTGGTAACTAGAACAATAATCCTAAAAGTAGTTTTAATTACTGGGTTTTTTTTGCAGCAAGTATTAGTTTGCTAGTATTACAAATGGTTTAAAGAATTTTAATATATAATGCTTGTCTTCATGGAATATAGTGATGAGAATACTGTACATATCCATTATACATGAGATAGCCATATATAATCATGTAAAGTAATTATATTTTGTTAAGTGGCACGATGAATAGTACAGACAATCTACTCTTGCAATCTCCAAACTTTGATAGATGTATTTGGGTAAGGGTAGAATAATGTGGACCATGCATGAGAAGTTTCATGAAGGAGGTGAGCTTGAGCTAGGACTGGAATGCTGGGCAGAATTCAGAGGATGGATAAGCAGGCATGTCTGATAAGCAGACATTGAGGAAATAGCTGTGGCTGGAAGAAAGGAGTTTCAGGGAATAATCAGGTGGGTAAGATAAGTCATAAGCTTAGGATTTTGAACTACAGTAGAACCTCTGTAAGTTGACCACCCAAAGGACTATAATAAAATAGTTAACACACAAAGATGGTCAACATAAGGAGTGAGGCCCACTGTACTGACACATGCATATGGTACATGTCTCATCTATGAAAATTAGGTCAACTTAAAGAGGTGGTCAATGCAGGGAGCTGGTCAGCTATGGGTTCTTGTGTGTATGCTATAACATAAGGAATTCTAAAAGGCTTTAATGAGATGTTAAAATGTTTTAGGATGGCACTAGCAAAGTTACAGAAAATGCATTGATAAAAGACAACCTTAAGTTAAGAAAATGGTTAAGAAGCTGTTGCACAGACAGCTTCTGTACAGAGCAGGAAATGTGAAATAGAATGTATTGTTCTGCCTCTGGAAGGGGAGTCAGTCAAGCTAACTAATGTCAGTGCTAGTCTGTGGAGTGAATGGACTAGGATGGAGGCAGAACAGACTGTGTCTGAAGAGATGCAGGCATGGTTGATATGTTCTAGAGACAGTGAGGAAACAGCTTAGGAACAAAACTGTATCTGCCTTCATCCAATCCGTTTGCTCCACAGACTAGCACTGACATTAGTTAGCATAACTGACTCCCCTTCCAGAGGAAGACTGAAAAATTTAAGAAGTCAAATTGATTTTCAAGTTATAGGAGCAAGCATGGTACTGAGAAGTAAAGATGAAGCTAAAGGATATAGGTGAAGACAAGATTTGACCAGATAGGAGCTAATACAGGAGTGAAGTGAAAAGATTGCAAGAGAGGCCAGAGTTTTTCTGTTGCCTAAAGTGCTTTTTAGGGGATGTCAGTCCCCTGGTCTATCAGTTAGTCGTTCTGAGCAGAGTATAGACAGATCACTACCACTCAGGTAAAACAGTAGGAAGTCTATCTCAGTTGACAGTCTTATTGGTATTGACTAATCACAGTTTTAAGGACCTTGGTTCTAGGAACTTTTTCAGAAATTTGCTTTTCTCTGACAGAATGTTTTGGATGACCATAAACCAGTTTTGAACTTTGCAGAAGACTGCAAGATGGGAATAAATTTAAGAAACTTGCAAAGCTGAATCAAGTTTTTTAAAAATGGGGTAAATCTAAAATAAGAATTGTACAATTTAGAGTGGAAAGAGACCTTAGCAGTCCTTTATAGTTCCCTACTTAAGGTCTAAGGTGGAGTCTCACAAAGAACATTTGGCACTGTCTCATACATATTTTTATGCCTTTGAGAATATTTCTATATATTTTACTGCATGTAGCGCCCACCTTCCCTTTTTATAATAATAGGTTGGACTCATGGAAAAACATTAATGCTTGCAAGAATAATCTACCATGTACTTTATTTAAACTTATTGCTATGATTACATTCATTAAGTGACAAAATGAATTTGGTTTATTTAAATGTAGATGGCAGTATTTACAAAAATAAACTAGATCTACTGTCAATTACGAAGTCCTATGAAATTATGTATTGGATCATTCCAGTGGGAATTTCTAGCTCAGTTAGTACAGTTATTACATAGTCATAACCCACATGCAAGTAGGTATAAAATATTTAAATAGCAAAATCTTCTCTGTTGCTGCCAGGAAACATGTCTAACAGGGCTACAGAAAGTACATAAAGCCAGGGTGTCTGCACCAGTTAGGGGACATTTTCAGGAGAAAATTTTTACTTCAAATCTGAATATTGATCATGTGAAAAAAAAGGAGAAGAGTTATCTGCTCTTCTATTTTAGTCTACTGTGAGAAGATGATCACGTAAAAACTAAGGTGACAAAAAAAAAGAGAGATCCATAAAAGATTAGGATATTTTCTTTGGTTCTACCTGGATAAACTTTTTAGCAAATCTCTAAAGAGGAAGTGGTATGAACATCAGGAGCAAGAAATATATTTCAAATTATTTTTCATTTACAGTTTAAGTATTTATGTTTAAAATAAATAGAACCATAATTTATTATTCTATTATACTTTATTTGAGAGATGTAGGATTGCGAGCTAATGATATTGGAGTAATTTGTAACAGGCTTTTCGTCAGCAAGTTAAATACTTTCTGCCTCATTTGCCTCACTATTTTTTCTCATTAACTTGAGCATAAGGAATATTCTCAAAACCATATTACAGAATCAATCATAGAAATACAATCTAGACTCCAATCATATTTTTTCTCTACATAAAAAAAAGCCAAATAATACCAACAAATCCTAACCAGTTCATATCCTCTAGAGAATACATTTTCTGCTCACAAAAATAGCTGTACATCCCATCTTGTTCTTATTATGGTTTAAGTCATATAATGAACTGTGAAAAGAATGTTACATGCCAGTGTGCCCCATTCTCATCCTAAACAGCTTTGGAGCACACTGCAGTAAATGTCAGTTTGTCATTCCCTGTTTAGAAGCTGGCTCTTGTGGTTCCTTTGAGGTGGCCAACTACCACTTCAATGCTAATAAGTCATTCTTGGCGTCTACTTTTAGATACTGTTGGGTAAATTTAAATGTGCACCACTTTTCAATATAAAACTACATATATTACAAATTTTTAGTATAATTCATTGGCTTTTTAAAAGGAAAAAATAGAGAATTAAATTTATGATTCATCTATTCAATGTGCAAACCAGCATGGCGCATGTCGATTGTGCTGATATCACTGACCAACTTGTTAGTAAGGTGTGAAGCTGGTGTAAGAAATTCTATTAACAAAATACAGAAATCTTGATCTGGATGTCTGTGTTGATGAATGAGCTAATTTAGAGAAATGGCTCCAAGAAAGCCAGATGACAGAAACACGCATGCCCAAGATGACAGAAGTATGTGAATCATTTCTATAAAAGTGGAGCCTGTCCCACTAGTCTTGCAAATATTCAGGGCTGATTTTTATATGCAATGAATGAAAACACTTGTGTCTTGCTGACCCAGAGTGAAAGCTGCATGTTACAATGGAGCATTTGCCACTATAAGGTTTTCTCATTAGAAATTCTCATTTATTGAACAATTTAGCCATACACCCAGGCTTGTGTGGGACTCCTGGGGGCTGAGTCATAGGCGGTGATTAGTCAAGATGAGATCTCATAGGAAATGTCTATGGGTCATTTCGATTTATGGGAAGGAAAAAAAAAATGACCTGGGCTAAAAAGTAGTGGTGAATCCAGGGATATGCAAGGGAGGATGTCTGCTGGTGAATGAGAGGCACACAGGGGATATTCGGCCTTCCTTCTCTTCACTTTAGTAAAATCATTAGGGGATTTACTATTTGCCTCCAGTGTAACTCAAATCTTTAGGAGAAAAATCTTTAAGTCGAAAAGATTTGAATTTATGTGTGAATATCTTATTTCATTAACTAAAATGAGAAGAACTAGGCCCTAAAACATAAACACTATCAACTTAAATTTACAGAAAAAAAAAGCGACAGTAAATTCGGGATACTTCTTGATAATCAGAATGGATAGCACTCTTTCCAAAGATTAGTTTTTCTAAAATCTTTTTAATTACAAATGTAAATGTTGTGGAAACAACACCCACATTGTCCATCTTTCATTACTGACCGTCTAGCAATGCAAAAGTTTGGAGTTTATGGAAATTTAGTTTTTGATGTAACGACCTATGGAGATTGCATAGAAGAAAATATGATTCTAGGTTTTTTTTAAATAAAAAGTTAATAAATCTTTTGAAAACTGATCAATCTAGAAGAATGAGGCATCCCTTAATGAATATACAGAACATCATATAAATGACTTATTCTGCAATGGAATATGGTAGTAAAGTAGATCCATATGTAGCTGTGATTTCATTATTAGGATTTTCAAATGAAAAGAAGATGATCAGGGGAAAAAAATAGCCTTCTTAAAAAAAAATCCACATATGGCACAGAGTTTTTTATTAACTTTATATATTTTCCTAATGCACACAATTTATGCACATATGTCTTCTATGAAGTGGTGCTAAGTGTTACACATGCTGTGTATCAGGCTGTGCGCTCAATGCTCCTCATTAATCACAGTGACACCATGACCTGCTATGACTATTTTGCAGATGAGGAAACTGAGAATATAAACGTTTCAGTAACTTGCATAAGGCCACTTAGCAGTGACTTGCATCTATACTTGATAGCTCCAAAGCATGTGCATAAATGCAATGTTTTTCTTTAATTTAATTTTTTATGAAATTATAACTGCATACATTTATGGAGTACAATGTGATGATTTGATATACAATGTGGAATGCTTAAATCAAACTGGTTACATACCCATCACCTCCTTTACTTAGTTTTTGTGGTAACACATTTATAATTTACTCTTAGTTGTTTTGAAATGTACCCTTGCATTGTGCACATTAGGCAAGATCCTACCAAATGCTCTCTCTCCTCCCTCCACTTGCCCTTCACCTCCTCTCTCCCTCCCCTCTCCTCCTTCTTTCTGGACTATATTTGTGATTTATCATTCATATGAATATGTATGTGATTATATATTGGTTTCATAATAGTATTGAGTACATGGGATATTTCTCTTCCCATTCTTTTTTTTTTTTTGGCTGGGGCTGGATTTGAACTCATCACCTCTGGCATATGGGGCTGGCACCCTACTCCTTTGAGCCACAGGCACTACCCTCTCTTCCCATTCTTGAGATACTTTACAAGGAAAAATATGTTCCAACTCCATCCAGGTAAACATAAAAGATGTAAAGTCTCCATCTTTTTTATGGCTGCATAGTACTCCATAGTATACATATACCACAATTTGTTAACCCATTCATGGGTTGATAAGTATTTGCACTGCTTCTACGGCTTGGCTATTATGAATTGGGCTTAAATAAATATTCTGGTACAAATGTCTTTGCTGTAAAATGATTTTTGTTCATTTGGGTACATATCTAGTAATGGAAGTGCAGGATCAAATGGTAGGTCAACTTTTAGTTCCTTGAGAATTCTCCGTACTTCTTTCCAAAAAGGTTGAATAGTTTGCAATCCCACCAGTAGTGTAGCAGTATTCCCTTCTCTTCAGATCCATTCCAATATCTGCAGTTTTGGGATTTGTGATATGGGCTAATATTACTGGAGTTAGGTGATATCTCAAAGTGGTTTTGATTTGCGTTTCTCTGATCATTAAGGACGATGAACATTTTTTCATGTGTTTGTTGGCCATTTGCCTGTCATCTTCAGAGAAGTTACTGTTTAAGTCTCTTGACCACAAAGAAATGGGATTGTTTGTTCTTTTATTGATTAATTTGAGTTCTCTGTGGATTCTAGTTATCAGACCTTTGTCAGACTCATAACCTACAAAAATCTTCTCCCATTCTGAAGGCTGTCTGTTTGCTTTACTTGCAGTGCCCTTGGTTGTGCAGAAGCTTTTGAGATTGTTCCCATCCCAGTAATATAATTTTGATGTTGCTTCAGTTGCCAAGGGGGGGTCTGCCTCATAAAATATTTTCCCAGGACAATATCTTTAAGCATTTTCTCTGCATTCTCTTCTAGGATTTTTATAGTTTCATGTCTTAAATTTAAATTTTTTATCCAGTGAGAATCAATTTTTGCTGGTGGTGAGAGGTGTGGGTCCAGTTTCAGTTTTCTATAAGTTGCCAGCTAGTTCACCCAGAACCATTTGTTAAATAGGAAATCTTTTCCACAATGCATGTTTTTGATAAGCTTATTAAAGATCAAATGATGATATGTGGCTGGCTTCATCTCTAGATTCTCTATTCTATTCCATATATCTACATCTCTATTTTTGTGCCAGTTTGTGCTGGTTTTCTTCTATCTTTCTGAGACAAAGTCTCAAGCTGTCACCCTGGGTAGAGTGCTGTGGTGTCACAGCTCTCAGCAACCTCAAACTCTTGGGCTTAAGTCGTTCTCTTACCTCAGACTCTCAAGTAGCTGGGACTACAGCCATCCACCATAACGCCTGGCTATTTTTTGGTTGTAGTTGTCATTGTTGTTTGGCAGGCCTGGGCAGGGTGTGAACCCACCAGCTCTGGTGTATGTGGCTATGCCTTAGCTGCTGAGCTACAGGTGCCAAGCCATGTGCAGTTTTGATCACTATACATTTGTAGTATAACCTGATGCCTCCATATTTGTTTTTATATCTAAGTAATGTATTGGCTATTCAAGATTTTTTCTGCTTCCATATGAAATAAAGTACTATTTTTTCAAGTTCTTTAAAGTACGACATTGGTGCTTTGATAGGGATTGCATTAAATCTGTAGATTGCTTTGGGTAGTATGGACATTTTAACAATGTTGATTCTTCCCAGCCAGGAGCATGGTATGTTTTTCCATTTGCTAATATCTCCCGCTATTTCTTTTCTTATGGGTTCATAATTCTTTTTATAGAGATCTTTTACGTCTTTTGCTAGATAAATCCCTAGGTATTTCATCTTTGGCACTACTATAACAGGAATAGAGTCCTTGACTATATTTTTACCTTGACTAATGTTAGTATATATAAAAGTTACTGATTTATAAGTATTCACTTTGTGTCCCAAGACACTGCTATCTACCTTGATCACTTCTAAGAGCTTTGTTTTCCAGGTATAAGATCATGTCATTTGTGGAGAGTGAGTTTGACCTCCTCTGACCCTGTTTGAATACCTTTAATCTCTTTGATTCTGTTGCCTGATTGCTATGGCTAGGACTTCCATTACTATGTTGAATAGCAGTGTTAACAATGGGCATCCTTGTCTAGTTCCAGATTTGAGTGGAAATGTTTTTGATTTTACTGTGTTCAATGATGTTGGCTGTGAGTTTGCTGTAGATGGCCTCCATCAGTTTAAGACATGTCCCATCTAAGCGTATTTTCTTAAGTATTCTAATCATGAAGGTATGCTGGATAAAATCAAAAGCCTTTTCTTCATCAATTGATAGAATCACATGGTTTTTGGTTTTTAGTTTATTTATGCGGTGTATTATATTTATAGATTTACATATGCTGAACTAAACATGTAACCCTGGGATAAAACCAACTTGACTGTGGTATATAGTTGTTTTTTTTTTTTTATGTATCATTGAATTCTGTTTACTAGAACCTTATTGAATATTTTTGCATCGATATTCATTAATGATATTGGTCTATAGTATTCTTTCTTTGTTGTGTCCTTTCCTGGTTTGGGGATCAAAGCAATATTTGCTTCACAGAATGTGTTAGGAAGATTCCTTTCTTTTTGGAAAAAGTTATGTAATATATAGGTACTAGTTCCTCTTTGAATGTTTGGTAGAATTCTCATGTGAAACCATCTGATCCTAGACTTTTCTTTTTTATATAATTAATGCAATTTCAGAACTTGATATATGTCTATTCCAAATTTCTAATTCTTTCTGATGGAAGTTGGGAAGATGGCAGGCTTCCAGGTATTGATCCATTTCCTCCACATTTTCATATTTCTGAGAATAGAATTTTTGTAGTATTTATTGAGAATACTTTGAATTTCTGTGGTAATTTTCCCTTTATAGTTTCTGATTGATGTTATCAGAGATTTTACTTTTCTGTTTCTGGTTAGTCTATCCAAAGATTTATCAATTTTATTAATCTTCTCAAAGAACCAACTTTTTGTTTCATTGATCTTCTGAATGTTTCTTTTGTTTTCAATTTCATATATTTCTGCTCTAATTTTGTTGCTGGGTTTAGGATTGGATTGATCTTCCTATTCTAGTGGCTTGAGATGACCCATTAGGTTGTTGACTTTCTCTCTTTCTGTTTTCTTGATGAAGGCTTCTAATACTATAAATTTACCTCTTAGGACTGCCTTTGGTGTATACCACAGGTTTTGATAGTTTGTGTCATCATTATCATTTTGTTCAAAAAATCTGATGGTTTCTTTCTTAATCTTTGAAGAAGGAAAAGACAAAGGTATCATTCAGCCTAAGGTTGTTTATTTTCCATGACATTTTTTGAGTATGAAGATTTCTGTTGCTGTTGAGTTCAATATTCTGTGATGGTCCAAGAAGATACAAGGAATAACTTCTATTCTTTTAAATTTGTTGAGGTTAGACTTGTGTTCTGAGATATGATCAATTTTGGATGATGATCTGTGGGCTGATGAGAAGAATGTATATTCAGTTTTATTAGGATAAAATGTTCTGTAAATGTTAAGTCCATTTGTTCTAGAGTCACAATTAAGTCCATTATTTCTTTGTTTAGTTCATTTTTGGAGGATCTATCCAGAACTGGCAATGGAAGTGTTAAAATCTCCAACTATGATAGTGCAGTAAGATATCAAATTGTTCTTTTCCTTTAGGGTTTGCTTATAAATGGAGGAGCATTCAGGTAAGGCACATGAATGTTAATTATTGAAATCTCTTCATGTTGATTGCTTCCCTTGACAAATACGTAGTGTCCATCCTTTTTTCCCCTCATCTTTGTTGGTTTAAATCCTATCGTATCCTCAAATAAGATCACAACTCCTGCTTTTATCTGATTTCCATTTGCCTATATTATAGATGTCCATCCATCACCCTAAGTCTTTTTCTTTAATTAATTGAGGTAAGGTGAGTTTTTTTTTAATTATCTAGTCCTACTTCATTTTATGGATGAGATGAGGAAGCTGAAGCCTGGTGGTGCTAAAAGTACAAGAATAGAGGGTGAATGAATGGGCTCTAACCTAATTGCTTTGTACCCTGGTCCAAACCTTTTTTTTTTTTTCAGGACACCATGTGGCATTTTCTTTACATAACATGATGTAAAGATGCTGAGATTGCTGGGCAGAGAGATTATACCTAGGAGGCAAAATCAGAGTATAAGCAAAACTGAAAATTTTAGACCCACTCTTTTTTGGAATACAAATATTCATCCTTTCAAAGGAGATGTAAATCATAAAGACTGCTAATTATTCTGATTTCCTTTTGCTAGTTATGTGAGTGTTTGGTTGATTTAGTATAATTAGAGGGAGAAGGACCGAAGCTATTCTGAAGTTGTTCAAAAAAATGTGTATTATTATGCTACATATACTTAGCATTTCCTACTTCCCCATAAATACACTCAATCACTGATGGAGTGAGATCAGGAGAATTTGAAACATATGAAAACATTTTTTTTTTCCCCTCGCTTATCATGACTGGGAATCACCATTAAGTTCAGATATCTGAGACTTCAATCTTATCCTTATAATGGTATTTTTAAGAGAAAATAAATAAATCCAATGGCTTAGATAGAATTGGACTATTGTGGTAACAACTTGCACAACTAATGACAGTCCACCTTAATAAAACATTCTTTTGCTCAGCTACTTTTTGTTCATGCATACATCAATGCATTTATGGGGTACAATGTGCTTCTTTCATATAGAATTAGGAACATTTACATCACACTGGTTAATATATACCTCATCTCTTTTACTTAATTATTGTGATAAGACATTTATATTCTATACTAATAGATCTGACATGTATCCTTGCAGTATGCACCATAGGTGTCATCCTACTATTCTCCCTCACTCTATCTGACCTCCCCTCTCCCCTCTCATCCCCGCCTCCTCCCTCCTTCATCTTGAGCCATAGTTGTGATCTATTCTTCATATGGAAGTGTGAGTGATTGTAAATTGGTTTCATAATAGTACTGAGTACATTGGATATTTTTTCTTCCATTCTTGAGATACTTTACTAAGTAGAATATGTTCCAGCTCCATCCATGTAAGTGTAAAAGAGGTAAAGTATCTATCTTTTTAAAGGCTGCATAATATTACATGGCATACATATACCCCAAATATTAATTCATTCATGGGTTCATGGGCACTTGGACTTATTCCATGACGTGGATATTATGGATTGAGTTGCAATGAACAATTTGGTGGTAATATCTTTGTTATAAAGTGATTTTTGGTCTTTTGGATATACACCTAGAAGAGGAATTGCAGGATCAAACAGCAGGTCTACTTTTAGATCCCTGAGTATTCTCCATACTTCTTTTCAAAAGGGATGTATTAGCTTGCACTCCCACCAGCAGTGCAGAAGTGTTCCCTGTTCTCCACATCTGCACCAACATCTGTAGTTTTGGGATTGTTGTGTGAGCCACTCTTACAGGAGTTAGATGATATCTCAAAGTGGTTTTGATTTGCATTTCTCTGATGATTAAAGATGATAAGCATTTTTCATGTGTCTGTAGGCCATGTACCTATCATCTTCAGAGAAGCTTCTGTTCAAGTCCTTTGCCCACAATGAAATGAAATTACTTGTTCTTTTCTTATTAATAAATTTGAGTTCTCTGTGGATTCTAGTTATCAAACCTTTGTCAGAAGCATAACCTGCAAATATCCTCTCCCATTCTGAGGGATCTCTGCTTCCTTTACTTACTGTGTTCTTGGCTGTGCAGAAGCTTTTTAGTTTGATCAGAGGCCAGAGACGTATTTTTGGTGTTGCTTCAATTGCTCAGAGGGTCCTCCTCATAACGTATTCTCCCAGGCAATTTCTTTAAGCGTTTCTCCTGTACTCTCTTCAAGAATTTTTATAGTTTTATATCTTAAGTTTAAATCTTTTATCCAGTGAGAGTCAATTTTTGTTAATGGTGAAAGGTGTGGGTCCAGTTTCAGTCTTCTACAAGTCATCAGCCAATTCTCCCAGTACCATTTATAAAATAGGAAATCTTTCCCCCAATTTATATTTTTGATAGGCTTATTAAAGATCAAATGACAATAAGTGCCTAGGTTCATCTCTTGGTTCTCAATTCTGTTCCATACATATACCTCTAGTTTTGTGCCAATACCATGCTGTTTTGATTACTAGAGATTTATAGTATAGTTTGAAGTCTGGCAGCATGATTCCTCCTGATTTGTTTTTATTTCTGAGTAATGTCTTGGCTATTAAAATTTTTTTCTGGTTCCATATAAAATGAAACACTACATTTTCCAGATCTTCAAAGTATGACAGTGGTGCTGTGATGGGGATTTCATCAAATTGCTTTGAGTAATATGGACATTTTAACAATGTTGATTCTTCTTAGCCATGAGCATGGTATGTTTGTCCATTTGTTAACATCTTCAGCTGTTTCTTTTCTCAGAGTTTCATAATTCTCTTTATAGAGATCTTTCATGTCCTTAGGTAATTTCCCAAATATTTCATCTTTGTTGGCACAAATGTAAAGGGAACAGAGTCCTTGACTGTTTTCTCAGCTTGACTATTATTGGTATATATAAAAACTACTGATTTGTGAGTATTGATTTTTGTATTCTGAGATGCTACTGTATTCCTTGATCACTTCTAGGAATTTTGTGGTTGTGTTCCTAGGGTTTTCCAGATATAAAATCATATCATCTGTGAAGAGTGAAAGTTTCATCTCCTCTGACCCTATTTGTATACCTTTGTTCTTTTTCTCTTGCCTGATTGTGATGGCTAAGACTTCCATTACAATGTTAAAAAGCAGTGGAGACAATGGGCAACCTTGCCTGGTTCCTGATCTGAGTGGAAATATTTTCAATTTAACTCCACTCAATATGATATTGGCTGTGGGTTTGCTGTAGATGGCCTCTATCAGTTTAAGAAAAGTCCCTTCTGTACCTGTTTTCTTAAGTGTTCTGATCATAAAAGGATGTTGGATATTATCAAAAACTTTTTCAGGGATTCTGTGAAGATGGCCGACTGGTAGCAACCCTGGTCAGAGGCTCCTGAGCAAAGGAAGAAAAACTGGTTGGAATCAGAATCTATGAAGCCAAAGACAGGGAGCTGAGCCCAGAAAGAAGTTCAGCAAGCTATAAATCCAAGGAAGATCATTTAAGAACATAAAATACAGGTACAAATCGGGCCCCAGAACTGGTTACTAGAGCCGCCCCCCTCCCGAGGGTGGCGGGCGGCCGCAGAGAAGCCCTCTGCGCCTGGCAGCCACAGAGGTGCTTGCTAGCTTGGCGCACCCCCGCCAGTGGTGGCAGACGAGTCCCCCACTCCGAGAGGGCCGAGAACTGCTTGTTGGAGCCGTGCACACCACGGGCAACAGGGAGTCACCCTGCCCCAGGGCTCTGGGCAGGTCTAGAACTGATTGCTGGAGCCGCAAGCTTCCGGCAGGTGGCGGGTTGCGGGACCAGAGTTCCCCTGCTCTGGGCAGCCACAGAGGTACTTGCTAGAGCTTAGGGCACCCCCACTGGTGGCAGCGGACGAGTCCCCCACTCGGGGAGGGCCGAGAACTGCTCACCAGAACCGCGCACCCCATTGGCAGCAGAGGAGCAACCTGTCTCAGGGCTCTGGGCAGGTCCACAACTGGTTGCTAGAGCCACAAGCTTCCTGCAGGTGGCAGGTTGCTGGAGCAGAGTTCCCCTGCTCCAGGCAGCCACAGAAGTACTTGCTAGAGCTTAGCGCACCCCCGCCGGTGGTGGCGGATGAGTCCCCCACTCCGGGAGGGCCTAGAACTCCCTGCTAGAGTCGCGCATCCCACTGGCGGCAGAGAAGCACTGTGCCCCAGGGCTCTGGGCAGGTCCAGATCTGGTTGCTAGAGCCACAAGCTTCCCGCAGGCGGAGGGTTGCTGGAGCAGAGTTACCCTGCTCCAGGCAGACACAGAAGTACTTGCTGGAGATTGGCGCACCCCCGCCGGTGGCAGCGGATGGGTCCCCCACTCCGGGAGGGCCTAGAACTGCTTGCTAGAGCCACACACCCCACTGGCGGCGGAGAAGGACCATGCCCCATGGCTCTGGGCAGGTCCAGAACTGGTTGCTGGAGCTGCAAGCTTCCGGAGGGCAGCGGGTCGCTGGAGCGGAGTTCCCCTGCCCCAGGCAGCCACAGAAGTACTTGCTAGAGCTTAGCGCACCTCCGCCGGTGGTGGTGGACCAGTCCCCCACTCCGGGAGGGCCGAGAACTGCTTGCCAGAGCTGTGCACCCCACTGGCAGCAGAGAAGCACCCTGCACCAGGGCTCTGGGCAGGTCCAGAACTGGTTGCTAGAGCCACAAGCTTCCCGTGGGCAGTGGGTTGCTGGAGCGGAGTTCCCCTGTTCCAGACAGCCACAGAAGTACTTGCTAGAGCTTAGCGCAACCCCGCTGGTGGTGGCAGACGAGTCCCCCACTCTGGGAGAGCCGAGAACTGCCTGCTAGAACCACGCACCGCACTGGCGGAAGAGAAGCACCTAGCCCCAGGGCTCTGAGCAGGTCCAGAACTGGTTGCTGGAGCCACAAGGTTCCAGCAGGCGGCGGGTTTCCCGAGCGGAGTTCCCCTGCTCAGCAGGCTGAACAAGGTCTAAGCCAGCCACGCAATCTTCTGTGCAGCTGCTGCTGTGCCACTGCACCCCGGCTGTTGCAGCACCCGAGAACTGTGAGAAGACAACAGACATGCTCTGCTTGTCTCTCTGGGCAACCAGAAGAAGCCATCAACTGAACAGTTCTGAGAAGGCCTCTGAACAAGCTTAACTCACCATGGGGTGGAACCAGCGAAAAAATTCTGGCAACTCAAATAACCAGAATAGATCAACTCCTCCAAGGGAAAATAGAGAAGACAAAATGGAAGACCCTATCCACAAGCAAATGGCTGGGATGTCAGAAATCGAGTTCAGAGTGTGGATAGCAAATAAGATTAACAGACTGGAAGAAAAGAAGGAATTAGAAAATCAAGAAATGATTCAAAAGATTTCTCAAGAAGTTACTCAAAAGGTATCTCAAGAACTTAGTCAGGGCGGAGCCAAGATGGCAAACTGCAACCAGCTTTTTACAGAAGCTCCCGTCCAGAAGGAGGCTGAAAGGACAGAAGCTTAGCAAATTAGCTGATGGTTTGCAGCAGAGACAAGAGAGAAGATTGAAGAGCGTACTTCAACCTTGCTGAGGCGAGCTGTGACCCCAAAAATACAACAAAAAGGTACAGAATCCACCACAAAGCGGACGGGAGTCCCCTCCCCACAACAAGGGCTCACGCAGTTTACTCCTGCAAACAAGCGCGCAGAGTTCTAACTTCCTCCCACACTATTCCACGGAAGAGACCCCCTAAAAACTGGACCTCCTACCCCTGCTGGCGTGCCACGGCACCCTCCAGCCAGACATAAAACTGTAAAACTGTATAAATCTGTACATATTCCCCACCTGCAATATTGAACTCCGAGGAGACCCCACCCACCCACTCCA
>CAUYTI010009464.1:0-15351 GCA_963575145.1 Galago senegalensis
CTCAAGCTGTCCCCCTGGGTAGAGTGCTGTGGCATTACAGCTCACAGCAACCTCCAACTCCTGGGCTCAAGCGAGTCTCATGCCTCTGCCTCCCAAGTAGCTGGGACCACAGGCGCCAGCCACAACGCCCGGCTATTTTTCGGTTGCAGCCGTCATTGTTGTTTGGCGGGTCTGGGCTGGGGATTCAAACCCGCCACCTTAGGTGTATGTGGCTGGCGCCTTAGCCGGTTGAGCTATAGGCGCCGAGCCGACAATTTTCCTAATAAGCAAACTCATGAGCTGAGGCATGGGAGAGATCGTTTGAAGATGATGGGTTGGCTGGGATGATTTTCAGCATCTCTAACCCTAAGATGAAGGATTTGGCCTATCTACCCATCTCCGAGATCAGAGGGCTTTAGGGAATGTGGGGAGTGTCAAGAGAGGTAGAGAGAGTTTTTTGTGTCTTTTGTGAATCAAGAAAACTGGTAAACCATCCTCACTTTATTCACGCATCCAACAACTATTTACTGAGAGTACCTTTCACGGATGAGGTGGCATGCTGGATGCTGGGGATACAGGGATGGACAAAATGGTCCCTGCTCTTGTGGCACTTATAATCTGCTTCAGTTCCATCAATTGGCATGGAGAATGGGGGGACATCCTGTTCCTCATTTCAGTGAGATTTTACCATTTTGGGTTTCTGCCCAGTCTTTTTTGGGGGGTGGGTGGGTGGGTTGTGCACACAGATAAATCCTAGATAAGGGTTTTCTCTTGGGATAGTACAAGTGTCACTCTCTTTTCTCTGCTCCAGTCTTTCTCTTAGAATTTTACATTTTACAGATAGAACATCTTCTTTCCTTTGGGACAGTATAGACATAAGGCTTTTCTCTTTCTCTACATGGTACACACTCGAGAGCCCCCATATCTAGGCTCTGTGTTCCATGCTGTGGTCCAAGGTCATTAGAGTTGAGCTGGAATGAGGCCCCAGTTGAGGATTACTTTTGCTTCGTCTTGCTTCATCAGAGTCTGGTGTGGTACCTTGAACACAACAAGCATTCCCTTATGCTGTTAAATAAAGGGATGAACAGCTGAATCAATGAATGTATGCATGTATGTCATGAGGCCCAGTTCAGTGGTGTCTGTATACTTCTGTGTGTGTCTGTGGGGGGGAGGAAATGGAGATAGAGGTACAGAGATGATGTTCTTTGAGAGATATTAAAAAGATGTAGGGTTTGGGGACCTCAGGACAGAGCCTGGTACTGAAGGAGTTACAGAGAGAATCCAGAAACTATGGCATCTGGATTGTGTGAATGAGATCTGCCAGGATGCAACTGTGAGCACTGTCTGACGTGTGCGTGTGTACTTGTGTGTCTGTGTGAGGGGTGATATGCATGCTGGGGACAGTTTGTGGAAGCGGAGCTCCCTGGTGATGTATGTTTGTCTGAATGTTTATAAATGGCATGTATGATAACAAATGTGTTGGGAAGGTATGTACTTGCCTGAATACCTGAAATTGTCCTAGGTATGAATGAGATGACGTATGAGTGTGAGTATGCATGTGGGCAATTGGATAATACGTATGTGTGATCTTGTGTGTTTGTGACACACTCAATTTTTTTTCACAATCCTGGGAAGATCAGTAGGCAGAAGGAGGAGCTGAGGAGGGCTCATTGACTTACCCTGTCTTTTGCCTTCATTTTGTATATGCCCTGTGGCGTGATCTTCTGTGGCTCTTACCAGTTTTGAAAATCAGGCTGCCATCCTCTGCGTTATGGACGTGGGGCTGCTGTGCAGATTGCAGCAGAAACTATGGCTCCCTCGGCCTCTGGAGAAAGAGGAGCATCATTTCTTCCAGGCCTTGGCAGGGATGATTTTTAGTGCTGTCCTCCCTGGATTAGCCCTTCTGCTTTTATTTCCAACTATGGCAGAGAAAATCTCTGCTCCCCAGGGTTTATACCCCGCTCTTCCATCAAATGTTTTCTGTCTCTCTATTTTCTCCATCGTCTTTGTCTTGAATGAGGACTGTGTGGTATTTCTGGGAGGATAGAGGGTGGAAAATTCCTGCAGTGAGGTGAAGAGGAGGTGCAGAGATAGGGGAAATAAAATTCAGACCAAAAGAAGAACTTCACAACCCCTGGTCAGAATGGGTGGTTGGCGGCAGGGAACTGGAAGCACAGGGAATATTAGGAGACTTGAGTTTTAGTTCACATCTCCACTCTGCCAATTAGTAGCTGTGTAATCTTGAATTTAGTCTCTCTGTGTCTCAGTTCTTCATTTGCTATCATCACGTGAAAGTGGCATTTAAATGATATAAACTGTGGAGATCTTTAGCTTGAGGGAGCTTGCTTTGTGGAAAAGGTTGGGGTCTGGGAAAATGACAGAGAAAAACAAAGACTCGAGAGGCAGGAATATGAATTACCTAATAGGCTCAAGTCCTAGTGTCTAGGACCTGATTTGGAGAAGTCTTGATGGATGGTTACCTGGAAGGAGTGAGGGCAGGTGGCGGAGCTTAGAGACCAGAAGACTGGGTGGAGCTGAAAGAGGGCTGTACTGGGAAGAATGTGGGCCACTGGGGTCAAAGCAAAAAGTTTACTCTTTATCATCCCCTCAGGGGTCCAACTGGAAGTGGATGGAGTCATTGCTCCATCCACAGTTGTCAGACAGTGAGTGTGGGGAGGCCAAGCGCTGCCATGGGTGGGTTCTTGAATACTCCCTTGCCATTTGCCCCATAGCCCTAGGCCTGGGGGCAATATCATCAGGTATGCCACACATAACCTATTTTAGAGACTGTCTAAAGAACCCCAACATTGCTCTGCCTGTCTGAGAGCTTCAGGAGGCAGTTTGGGAAAAGAGAGGAGATGCCACATTTGAGCTTGCATTGATCATTTTGCCCAGAGGAAGGTGAAGGAGGGTGGGATGCAGTGGGACTGGAAGACCAAGTGAGAGACCCAGAAAGCGAGAAGCCCAGATGTCAATAGGCCCTTCTCCACCTGCTCTCCACCTGTGCCCTGCCTGAAATAAGAGAAGTGAATGGTTGTCTCCCAGATTCCTTCTCTCTCTCTCTTTTTTACCACCCTTGGACTGAGATGGAGGAGCAGGAAACCTTGGAACAGGTCCTTCTCTGTCAAATCTTTAAAGGCATCATGGAAGATTTGTCTCCAACTTCTCTGCTCTCTCCTTTCCTTGCCTTTGATCCCCCCTGCATGCTCTCCTGGGCCTCATCCTTCTCTGGGTTCCCTTTCTGTGTCAGGCTCTAAATCACACTTCTTTCTTGTCCCACTTCCCCTTTCTGTCCTTGTTCTCTTTGACTACTCTGTCATTCTTTCCCTCAGTTCTCCTCCTCCTTGGTCTAGGCTAGGAGCCAGTGAGTTCCCGGGACTCCCTCCCCTTGCCCAGGTATTGCTGTGGTGATGGTGCAGCATGAGTTTGCTGAGGGGCCTTCTTAGACGTCCAGCCTCAACTCCTGCCTTCCACGAGGCCTTTCTTTGCCTTCTCAGTGACCTCATCCTCCCAGGTCCTCTGGGGAGGAAGCCAAGTAATTGCCTTTGAATCTCAGGGGACTGATTTTCTCAGGTACAGAAGTTGAGTAGCTATTTTCCAACTCTCTTCAGGATAGCAGCAGAGAGAGGGACAAAACCAGGGCAGCAGGTGGGGTGGAGGTGAGACAACTGGGGAGACTGGAAGTTGTTAGATAATGAGACTGTCCCCTAAGGGAGGAAGACTAAATGGTCCAAGAGAACCGGGGGACCATTTTTCCCTTTCTTTGGAAGTAGCATAAATGGGAATTGAGGGGGATAAGAACAGTTTCTGAGAAGGGAAAAGAGGAAAACCAAGTTGTTCATTCAGTGCAGGGTGGTCCCCAGGGCCAGTGCTCTTGCCCTTCCGCCCTCTTGTCCCTCCACCTTGCCACAGCTTCTCTCCCCCCATGTCCTGCAGCACCTATGGCACTGATCCCTGTCTGGGAAGAAAACATAAGGTTAGAATGCTACCTCAGCATCCCAGACCTGGCAGAGGGTCCACTGAAAGAGCTGTGATGGGCTTTTTTCTTTTGGTGGAGAGGCAGGCACGGAGGAAAAAGGGCCAGGTGTTTCCAGGATGAGGCCTGGGGGCATGGGGCATGGAGAAGAGCTAGGAAGGGGGTGCTGCAGGTGGTGCTGGGGGATAAAGCCAGGTTCCCAGGTCAGTTGATTCCACAGCTGCAGTGAGAAGTCAGATTTGCAAATAATTATGGTGGCTGCAGTGGGGGTGATTAGGTTCTGCCAGCTGGTGTTGGCAACATTTAGGTTGGGAAGTGAGCTTTCTGGGCGTGAGGGTGTTTAGTGATTTTCTGACAGCAGGACCCGGGCATAGGGAAGTTTCTCCCTTCATTCCTCTCCCTTGGCTTCTCTGCTCCCCTGTTTATCAGCTGCTCTTACATATCTAGCTTGGCACCACCTCCCTGGCTCTCTCTTCGGTGCCCACCTTGTTTGGAAACTTCCTGGGGCCTGGGCTGAGTAAGCATACATGCCAACAGTGTTGCCAAGCTCCCTAAACCCTGAGTATCTCCCTACCAAACAGTAGCTTTAGAAATTCCAATCCAGAAGATGTATAATAAATCAGATTGCACTAGACACCTCAAAGACTTCTGTGTCCCTCCTGTTCTCTCTCATTCTGTTCATCTTTGAAATGCCAAGAAAATTTACTGTTGTTTTCATTGCAGTGAAATAGATTGAGGATAGAAATTTAGGAGAACTTCCTGAAAAGCTCATGGAGGTTTGAATGTGACCTTTCTCTGATAAGACAAAAAAGCCACATTCCTCCTTTAAGCAGCAGGTTGGAGCTGACTTGGGGAAGCACTAAGTCAGAACTCTGGAACTGGGGGATTGAGGCCTGGCATCCTAATTCCCTAATGCCTCTGACCCTGGTCCTAAATCTGGGAACCATAAAGTGTCACAGAAGGAAACTGAAGCCCAGAGATAATTGGTAAGATGAAGAGCAATGCTGGGACTGGACCCAAACCCTGCAGATCTGCAACTCAGTGCTGCTCCGATCACATTGGTAGTCGGTACCTTGCCAAGCTTCACTTTTCCATCCCAGGCCTCCTTCAACATCTGTTAGGTCCCCTAGCAGCAGGGCATCTGCTGGGAACATCTGTTGGGTTGTGGCTTGGAGGGCTGGTGGAGTGGTCCTCATAGAGGTGGTAAATGAGCAGAATTAAATAGTGCAGGGAGGGAGAGAAAGGGTAGACCAATGAACCGGATAAAGTTCTTCCGGACATGGTACTAGGAGCCTCCTCTTCAAAATTTGCCTTCCTCTGACCTTGTCCACACTCCTCAGTTCCTCCCCCTCTCAAGGGCTGAAGTCTAAGGGAGAAGTGACTCATTTGTATTCTGGGCTGGGAGCTGGGACACCTGGGTTCTTATTCATCTGGGCTAAAGCTCAAGCTGCTTAGATCAGCAGTCCCCAACCTTTTTGGCACCAGGGACCAGTTACATGGAAAACAATTTTTCCACTGACTGGGGGAGAGGATGATGGTTTCGGGATGATTCAAGTGCATTACATTTATTGTGCGCTTTATTTTTATTATTATTACTTGTAATATTATGTATAATGAAATAATTATATACCTCACCATAATGCAGAATCAGTGGGAGCCCTGAGCTTGTTTTCCTGTAACTAGATGGTTCTAGCACTAGTAGCACTGCCTCAGCTCTACCTCAGACCATCCTGCATTAGATCCTCCTGAGGAGCAACCTAGATCCCTGGAGCATGCAGTTTACAGTGGGGTTTGCTCTCCTATGAGAATCTCATGCCACTGCTGATTGGTGGGAGGCGGAGCTTAGGCGGTGAGGGGAGCAATGGGGAGCAACTGTAAATACAGACGGAATTTGCTCACTCACCCACCATGCACCTCCTGTTGCTGTGCAGCCCGGTTCCCAACAGACCATGGACTGGCAGAGTGATGGGTGGGGGGTTGATGCCACAGACTTAGATTATTCCCCTCTTCATGTGATCTGAGTTGTGCTGGGCTGTTGCTAGGAATACTTGTTAGAAAGGGCTTCTGGTCAGAAGGGGGAGGGAGAATTGCCTTCAGACACACACACAGGTGGAGTCTGAAGACTACAGACTCTGCCCTAGCCCCCTTCAGTGTATCCCCAGATTCTCCTCTGCAGTACCTTTCAAATCTCCTTTCCTTCCTCCCAGTCCCTTTAGTCCCTCCTCTTCCTTCACTCTCCTGGTTTCTACTCTCTTCCAGTCTTCTTCAGGCCCTGTCCCATTCCCTTTCCCACCCCCCTTCTCCATCTCCATCCCCTTCTCCATCCCTTTCTCCATCTCCATCCTCTTCCCCCTTCCCCCATCCACTTCCAGCTCCTCTGTCCAGTATCTAGAGATCTCTCAGCACTGCTGCCATGTCAACAGTGCCTCCCAGGATGGCACCCCAGCTCTGCCACCAGGGGGCTATTTTTATCTTTGGAGCCACCCCCGCCACTATGCCCAGCCAGCTGCTAGAATTGGGGCTGCTTGTATAGCAATGGGAAGCTGAGGAGCGAGGGGAGTGGGAACGCCTGGGTGAAGTAGAGAGATAGTTGTTCTTGGTGTCTGGAGCTTCATGCTTTGTATCGGCCCAGCCTCCTCTTTCACTGCCTCCCTGATCTCTGTGGAATAAGAAGCCGGAGAGAAGCCCTGAAGACCTGGAGTGGTGGTGTCAGCGAGACTAGAGCTTTTCTGCAAATATCCCAGGTGCCATTTGAGGACTGGATGGAAAATCAGGGGTCCTAGGTACCAGGGTAGGAAAATGGGACTTTGTTTGTAGAGGACTCTTAATGAATATTTGCTAAACCCACTAAAGGATTGGAATATAATCCTTTGCATTTGGGTATCATTTTATAGTTCCCAAGGTGCTCCCATATCCTATCTCATCAGGTCCTTGTAAGAAATCTGTGATGCACATATCTGCCCATTTTATAGACCAGGAAACTGAGCTTATGGTGACTTGCCCAAGGTCACCTAGAGTGATAAAGTCTAGGCAAAAGTCTTCTGATTTTAACTCATGTCTTCTTTTTATTGGATTTAGATGATTTCCTTGGTCCTTTCAATTTCTGAGATTTTGGAGCTTTGAGGTCAGCCAGTTAATCCCTTCTCCGGTACACCTGCCCTTGCCTCTAACTAGGTGTGCTGGGTTCCCTAACCCCCATCCCCTATTCTTCAGTGGAGGGTGGGGAAAGCTGGGGATGGGCATAGGAGGGAGGCATTATGGCATTATGCTTGGGCTCCTTCCTGTTTTAAAACTGAACTTAAGTGCTGAAGGAAAATTCATGTTGGACCCTTTCCTGGGATCATCACATTTGTGCCCTGCCTCCAAGGTGACAGCCTCCTTAGCTCAGGTAGAGCTCAGGGTGCATGTACATGTGTGAATTTTTTTCCCCAGGAAGGGATGGTCATTGACCAGTATTCCTTCTTATTAGAATAGGTAATAATAGGCTAGGGTGAGTGATGAGCAGTCATTTGTGTAAGTTGCTTTGGTTCTATTGGGCAGGAGATCAGTGGAATGGACCAGGTATGCTCTTTGAGGCTTTTCTAGTCTAAGACATCTCTTTCATTAGGAGGATTGCTTGGTTAGAGTAGCAGGGCCTGGAGTGAGGGGACAAGGTGAGGGAGGGGAGCTGGCCTGGCTTGGAGGTCACTGGTGCTCCAGGCTGTGTGCTACTACCTACTCCCATTCCCACACCCATCCCTCCAAGCAAGCATGACTTTTCCTTATTCCCTGGGTGGCATGGCAGTTCAGGGTTTTTGACACTGGGTCTAGTCTACCCATCATTTCTTCCTTCTTTTTTTGAGATGGGGTCTTGCCCTGTCACTCAGGCTAGAGTGCAGTGGCCTAATCATAACTCACTGCAATCTAAAACTCCTGAGATCTTCCTGTCTCAGCTTCCCAAGTAGCTGGAACTACAGGCCCCTATCACCATGTGGGACTAATTTTTCTTATTTTTTGTAGGGATGAGGTCTCACTATATTGTCCAGACTTTTCTCCAACTCCTGGCCTCAAGTGATCCTCTTGCCTCTGCCTCCCAAATTGCTGAGATTACATGTGTAAGCCGCTGTGACCAGCTATAGTCTTCTCTAAAACACCAATTAGCTTGTTGTTGTGGAGAGGGTAGTGGTGGGACACACAGAAGAAAAGATGCAGAGAGAGCAGGTTTCTTTTCTTCCAAAATCTGCAGCCCGAGCTTTATGGCTACCAGGTGTTCAACAGAAAATAACTTGTAGATATTTAACCTCCATTCCTCTTGTTGCTGTTGAAGTCCCCTTCCACTTATCCCAGTACTCGGTGGAGTTGAGAAACAGCAATTTCCCAAACTTCATTTGTTTATATCAAGCCTTTGGCACAGTGTGGCAAGGTATTTTACGTTCTCCCTGCTTTTGAGGGGTCGGGGTGAGGAGGAAGACTTCCCATTATAAAATCCTCGCTCTTGACCTGTTTATTCTCTTTTCCCTTTCTCCTGTCACACTTCTCACTAATCTCCTTTCCCCAGCGCCATCACCCCCAGCCTTAGACCTAGATTTAGGCAGTCCTAGAAGCCCTGGACTCTTCACTGGATGCCTTTGGCTTCACCCACGATCTCACCTTCTTAGCCCCGCCGAACCCCTCAGCTGACCAATCGCAGCGCCAGTGTTCTTGCCTTGGTGATGTCACTTCACAGCCAATCAGGACATGGGCTGAGGCTGTGTGCTCACAGCCACTTGGTGCTGCAGAAGCCGGGTGCTCATCCCCAGCCTGAGCTAATGCAACCAGAAGAGGGAGTCCCGGCTCTCGCCCCCCCCCCCCCCTTCCGTCCCTCCTGAGTGCTTCTCATCACTTCTCCTCTGCCTCTGAAATGGATTGATCTCTAGTTAATTTATGATTGGTCCCCAAATTCCATTTTATTGAAAAAACTGGGCCTGGGAGTGTTAAAATAATTTGCTCAACCTCTTGCCTTCTTTGAGCAAACTCTCCTGACTTTTATTCACTGCTTGAAGATGGGAGGCCCTGCCCTCCCTGTTGAGCCGGCCTCTGGATTAGGCTCCCCTGAGTCCTCCCTTCAGCAAGCCCCTCCCCTATGGTTTCTAATTCTCTGGGGGAAGCGCCCCTCCTGTCTTGCTTCTATCAGGTGGGTTAAAGCTCATTTAACCAAAAAAGACCCTGAGAGGGAGTTGAATCGGCTCAGCCCCTCTGGGGGGAAGGCTCTGGCAGAGTCCTTTCTCCTGCCACTACAGACTTCTCTCCGTGACAGTTTCAGGATGGTTCCCTGTCCCTAAACTCTTGTTCCCAAAGAGGAGCCCCACCTCCTCAGAGCAAGGGGCTGGCCTGAGCTATTTATGTCCTTTCTGGGATTCTTCTGAGAACAGATTCTTGCTTTCACTCTGATGCAGATGTGAAACTTTTTCCCCTGCAGCCTCTCACCCAGTTCTGCAGGCTGGTCGCTGCCTCATCACTCTCTTCCTCCTCCAGCCAGGCTCCTCCCCAGAGTTCTCTCTGGTCAGTCTCAGTTCTTCTGGGACCTAGAGAAGGAAGTCAGGGACCACAGAGGGAGTTCTACCTCCCTCTGGGGCCCTGGGGCCCCTGGGTCAGCATTTAGATACTCTAAAGTAGGAAACTTTGGTTCCCATGGCAAACCCTGTTCCTGTTCAGAGGATCCATCTCCAGGGCCCCATCTTCAGGTAGGTGCTGGGGATGAGGAGAGAGGCAGCAAGGAGGAGGAGGAGGAGGAGGAGGAGGAGGACAGGCTGCTTGTGGAGCTGCCGGTTGTAGTTCTGTGGAGGAGAGGGATCAAGCCCTGACCGTCCCCATGTATTGTGAGTGTGTGCCACCTTCTCCACCTTTACTCCACCTAGCTTGCCCTTCACCTATCCACCCCCCATCTCCCTTTCCTGTTTATTGCTTCCTCCCGACTATGCTAGGGAACTTAGCAGTGTTCCCCGCCTGCTTTCTCTCCTTCCTGACCCACAGCATGCTTAGGACCTCACTCACATCCCCTTAAAATTTCCTCATCTTGTCTTAAGAACCTAAACTGGAAATAAAATTTTCATGACTCTCAGCCCTGGCTTGAGGCGGCCTTGTCCTAAGCTGCCTACTTATGGTGATCTATTCCAGAGCATGGGTGCTGGAAGTAGTGGAAGTGGGCTTTGGAAATCCCCAGAACATTAGCCATGTGGTGACCCAAAGAAATTAACTGATGGAAATGGCTGGGGAAGCTGAGCTCTTTGGAGGTGTTTTGAGTTATTACTGTGAGAAGTCTTTGCTTCTAGGCAAGAACTAGGAGAGCCTGGGGCCCTCCATGGGTCAGGATCTGGGGCTTTTCTGATAGTGTAGGGACTGAAGGTAAAAGAGAACAAAATGGTGGTGAAACGGGGTATGGATAGAAGTGGAAGGAGTGTTGAGGGATGTTTTCCTAGGTGCTGGATGAGGATTGGACAAGGTTGAACATCTTGTTCTCCAGGGAAAGGGACCATTCCATACCAGACTCTCTGAGTGCTGAACCAGAGGCATTAGATTAAGATTAATGTGGGTGAGGCAGAGGGATTTCTTGCAGAAGAGCAGTAAGGTGAGGGCTTTGGGTGAGTCTGGGGAGATTCTAACTCTGAGGAACTTTAGAGTAGAAAAGCCTCTGCTAGGCCAGAAAGTATGGTGTGTATGGGGGGGAGTGGAGGAGTTATTTGGTTTCAGGAGGGTACAATTCAGTACCTGGATACTTTCACAAAGTATCCTGTCTGAGTCCAGTTACTCTTCTTGGACTCATTTTTGTTGTTGTTTTTTGAGACAGAGTCTTACTCTGTTGCCCAGGCTAGAGTGCTGTGGCGTCAGCCTAGCTGACAACCTTAAACTCCTGGGTCCAAGTAATCCTCCTGCCTTAGCCTCCTAAATAGCTGGGACTACAGGCACCCACCACAACACCCACTAATATTTCTATTTTTAGTAGAGATGGGGTGTCACACTTGCTCAGGCTGGTCTCCAGCTCCCAAATTCATGATATCCTCTGCCTCCCCCTCCCAGGGTGCCAGGAGGACAGGCAAGAGCCACTGCACCCGGCCTCTTGAACGCTTCATTTGTCAAATGTATTTATTTATTCTTTAATCTGTCTCTCCTTACATCTTACTTTTGGTGTCTGGATCATGTTTGATTCAGATTTCAACAGAAGCTAGACAAGAGCTCCTGGACAAGATCTAGAGGTGAGGGAAGGAGAAACTTGGAGAGTGTCTTGTGTTGAAAGTCAACCCACGACCTTACCCTTTTTTTCAGACTTGCCAGGACAGTTTCAGAAACCCTGGCTTAGAAATCTCAGTTGTGGGCTCGGTACCTGTGGCTCAAGTGGCTAAGGCACCAGCTACATACACCTAAGGTGGCGGGTTCGAATTTAGCCCAGGCTCGCCAAACAACGACAGCTGCAACCAAAAAATAGCTGGGCATTGTGATGGGCACCTGTGGTCCTAGCTACTTGGGAGGCTGAGGCAGGAGACTCACTTGAGCCCAGGAGTTGGAGGTTGCTATGAGCTGTGATGTCATGGCACTCTACCCAGGGGGACAGCTTGAGACTTTGTCTCAAAAAAAAAAAAAAGAAAAAAAAAGAAATCTCAGTTGTGAGCACTGGGAGATAGTCTCACACCTGATCCATCTTCCCCCTTCCTTTTGTTTACATAATAAACTTTCACTGAGTAGTTACTGTGTGCTTTGAGGATGGCAGCTCTGTGTGCTTTGAAGATAATACAAGTCACTGTTAGCATCATCAAAACACTCACAGTCTCCTATGGACTGACTGTCACAGACAGTTGATTAAGGTTGGACTGACTGAGGCTAAAGCAGCTGTGGTAGGATGGCTTCCGGCCTCTCTCCAAGCTAATTGCATGACTAGCCTTGTTCTGCCTGTATACCTTGGCTGTTTGGGAACACAGTTAAGTTCCATTAGCTTGAATTGTAGGCCTGACTCACCTGCCTGAGATTGACAAGTTGTGTGACCTTGGAGAAATTGCTTAACATCCTTCTAAGGTGATTGTGAGGATCAAATGAGGTTGTAATTGTAGAAGAAAGACCACTGTCATTACCATTCTCCCATTTCCTGTTAGGAGGCTTCCTAATTACCAGCCTCCATCCAAATTAGACTCATTCTTCTCCACCTGGACTGGGGAGAGAGCAGGCTCTTGTTGGATTTGAAGGAGTGTGATATGAGCTGGGTAGGATGATGTCCATCAGTTCTTCTAGTTGTATTTATGAGACCTTTTGCATGTGCCAGGCCTTTTGTATATATTATTTCTTTTAATCCTCTTACTCTTAGTCCTGTGGGACTGGTTTATTACTATCCTCACTGTTTTATAGATGAGAAAATTCAATCTCTAAAGATTTTCAAACTTTAGTGTATATTAGAATCATCTGGGGTATTTGTTAAAAATGCAGATTGCTGGACTATATCCTTAGAAATTCTGGTTCAGCAGGTATGAAGTGAGACCTATTTTAAACATGGATGATTCTGATGCTGGTGGTCTACAGGTCACATTTTAATAAATATTGATTAAGAGTTATTGTCTTGCCCAAGGGCTTACAGTAGGAAGTGATAGCCTTGAACACAGGATTCCTGCTTCCCAGAACTCTCTGCTTCTTGGTATAACTCCATGGCTGCCTCCTGAGCCTTGGTTTCTACATAGTAAATGGAGATAGCAATTCCTTCTCCTACTCCCTCTCTCATAGGCCCATTGTGAGGATATACTGAGATAATGTAGGAGAAAGTGCTTTTTAAAATGTAGAGCTGGCAGCATTGTTAGTGATTATGCAAATACATGCAAATGAGCATCTGTAGGCGTGGCTGTTCACTTTGGGAGCCTCTGCTGGGATGTGAGTTTCAGGAGGTGAATCCAGAAAGAAACTGGGAGAACTGCTGGGGGTGTGGTGGCTCATGCTTGTAATGCTAGCATTTTGAGAGGCTGAGGCAGGTGGATTGCTTGAGCTCAGGAGTTTGAGACCAGCCTCAACAAGAGTGAAACCTTATCTCTACTAAAAATAGAAAAACTAGCTGGGTGTAGTGGTGGGTGCCTATAGTCCAGCTACTCAGAAGACTGAGGCAAGGGGATCTCCAGCCCCTTATCTCAGTCTCCTGTTTGAGGTTGCTGTGAGCTATGTGACACTATGGCACTCTATCTGCAGTCTACCCAGGGTGACAGAGTGAGATTCTGTTACGAGAAAAAAAAAAAAAAAGAAAGAAAGAAAAAGAAAAGAAACTGGAAGAACTTTGGTGATTGGCATTGACCCCTGGGGGAGGGAGTTTTTAGTTCTAAAAAGAGCTGAGAGAAGCAGAAGGCTGGGATGGGAATCTGGGGGAGACCACAGGTAGTAGAAGAGGCCTTTCTTCCTTTCCTTGGGTGTCCCTGAAATCAAGAGCCCCCAGTCAATGGGACAGATGAGGAGAGGGTAACCCTGATTTGTGACTGGGCCCTGCAGGCAGAGTGTACCTCTTTGTTCTGACATCTCTGGGTGGGTGCTCTGGGAAATACTGGCTCCTGGCCCCTTTCCAGCTCATTTGGCTGGGAAAGACTTTTATGATGTGTTGCCTGTGTTCCTCCTCCCTAATGAAGCTGAAGCCGGGGCTGAGCTTTGCTAAAACTGTCCTCCTCTTTCTTGTTAAACAGCCTGCTGTTTCCACATGGAGACAGTACAGCAGGAAGGCTGGGAGTGAGATGTGGAGATAGCCCATTGAGGAGGCTGAAGTACCATCCTCCAACTTCTTTGCCACTTTCCCTTCTGCCCCATTTGCTCTCTGACATGTCAGCCAGGACTGCTGGGCCCCGAGGTCAGAGAGTTGGCTTGTGATGCTTCCTGGGACTGGCTATTTTGGGCACCCCTATTCCAAAACTGCGGAGACCCTGGGATTCTGGAGCTGCTTCTGTTCAGGAACGCCATTGTTCTCCCTCCTGCGGCATCCCTCAGAATTGATGCTAATTCCAGCCTCTGCTCCCTGACTCATTCTCTTTCCTCCCTGACTCATAGGGTGACCTTGGGTTTCTGAAGCCCCTCTTTGTGGGTAATTGTGATGGCCAGTATTTTATCACCATGTTGGCTTTACAAGGGGTGGGCCAGGGCTAGGGGAAGAGAAGAGGGACTATCTAATTGCTTTCATTCAAATCACTAAAGTCAGAGAGCTTTGTTTGCTTTGTAGCTGCTGGGGCTGGATTCTTCAGACTTCTAAGAAGCCTCCCAGTTAATCACTGACCCCCCAGAATTGATAAGTGTAAAACATGAGGGGATTGTGCTTTCAGGCAAAGCATCCAGTGAGATCCCTGGTCTAACCCCACTGATTTTGTCCTGGGAAAACTTTGGCTGGGACAGAGGCAGGGGGTGGGTACAGTAACCCTGTTAGAGGTTCCCTCTGGTGCAAGACTGGGGAGGCAGGGGTTAATGCAGCTTTGTCCTGGTTGATGGATTCTGGAATCATAATCCATTAGCTCTGCCTGCATGAGTGAGGCCAGGCGGAAGCATTCAGATTGGTCTTTGTTCTGTGCTTTTGCCATCCCAGCCAGGCACAGAGGGGCTTTGGGCATGCACCCCCCCATCCCAGGGAAATAATGAAAGAATCGTGGGGGCTGTTTTGATTGCTATTGACCCCAAAGCCCTCTCTCATGCGGGAAAGAAGCAGTTTTAGCTCTTGATTATTCAGGCTATGAAACAGATCAACCTCAAAACATCATTCTAGAGTCTTGGACCTGCCTGATCCTGGCTGGGGCCTGGCCGTTTAAACAAGAGTTTAAAGAAAACACTGGCTAAAATAAGAGTGTTGAGAGGTCACACGGCAGAATTGGGAAAACCTGGCGTCAAACGTTAAGGGTAGATACACATAATACAGGCAGCGGCAATAACCTGAGATGAATGAAAACGACTACAAAAACCCAAACACACACATTAGCTGCTTTTCTTACTAATGTCAGAATTATTTACTATTTGTGGAAGCCTGAAGATGTTTCTGTAGAAGGTGCCATGTTAGAGGGTATGCTGTTCTCACAATAAGGCAGATGTTTTCACCTAAGCAGGTTATCTGTGCCCGCTCCCTGCAGGCTGCGCTACATGGTGAAGCAGTTGGAGAACGGGGAGGTCAACATTGAGGAGCTGAAGAAAAACCTGGAGTACACGGCTTCTCTGCTGGAGGCCGTCTATATAGATGAGACACGGTGAGAGAGACCTACAGCTATCAGATGGAAACACAGAGCTCCAGAGAGGGGAGAAGACAGGACGTGCGGCTCGGTGCCTATAGCTCAACCGGCTAAGGCGCCAGCCACATACACCTAAGGTGGCGGGTTCGAATCCCCAGCCCGGACCCGCCAAACAACAATGACGGCTACAACTAAAAAATAGCCGGGCGTTGTGGCGGGCGCCTG
>CAUYTI010009466.1:0-10145 GCA_963575145.1 Galago senegalensis
GTGTGAGGACAGAGAAGGGTGGGACACAGTGGTGTGGGGACAGAGAAAGGTGGGACACAGTGGTGTGGGGACAGAGAAAGGTGGGACACAGTGGTGTGAGGACAGAGAAGGGTGGGACACAGTGGTGTGGGGACAGAGAAGGGTGGGACACAGTGGTGTGGGGACAGAGAAGAGTGGGATACAGTGGTGTGGGGACACAGAGGCGTGGGGACAGAGAAGCATGCGGACACAGGTGTGGATGGCCACCCTGCATAGGCTGCTTTGCCGCCTAACCTGCCCTCAGAGCCCAGTGCCTTCCCGCCTACAGTTTGAGGAGGGCAGTGAACGATTTGCAAGTTAATATGGACGGAAACCTCCCTCAGGAGGCTGTGGAGTCAGCAGGTGTCAGCTGTGTTTCTTTCCCTTGCTGAAGCAAGGCTGCAGGTGGAGTTAGCACAGACTCGAGCTTCACAGAGTTCAACAGTGCAGGAGCACAAGCCTGTCTGAGGACACGTCCGGCCTGCCTGGCATCCTTGGCAGTGGGACCTGAGATGGAACAAATCTTTTATAGGCAGAGAATCATGATCACACACACAGCCCCTGGGGAAGGGAGACTTATCAGCATCTTTGTTCCAGACACTGCCCAAGGCCTGGACCGCGGGCAGTGTGAGCAGCTCTATGTGTGACTGCTGTGACTTGGTATCACTGCTGTGAAGGAGAAGTCGTCCCAGCAGCTTGGGCTTGCTGTGCTGCATGTACACTTAGAAATCCTCCTGGGCACGTCACTGGCTGTCACTCTGTGAGACAGGAGAGGCTGGAAGGCACACCGGTGGAGGACAGTGAGGACTGAGCCCAGTGCCACTCGGGGACGGGCAGCCTAAGCTGCAGCTGCTGATATGGCAGGAACAGGGGGACGGTCCTGGGTCTACAGGTCCTGGGGGTGTCTGCAGCACTGCACGGAGGTGGGCTTCAGGGGCTGGAGGCCAGGTGTCCCCACAGGGCTGTCTCTGGGGCAGCAGGAAGATCTCTATCAGCTGGGTGTGTGCGGAGCACTGCAGGAAGGCTCGGCCTCTTGGGAAACCGACAAGGGCTCCACACGACTCATCACTCTTTGCTTCAGCAGATTTGCAAATCCAGATGCTTCTGAGTTGCTTACGGACCATGCAGACCAAGCCCCGTGGTGGGACCATGGACGCACCCGGCCCGTCACGCTGTGGCAGTGATTTGAATTCCTCTGCGGCTCCTTCCGTCTTGTCTTCTCTCTGTGTCTGCACATTTTTGCATTTCAGTTTCGGAATCATCTGTAAATGTGCCCTTGGCCTTATGGGAGCGATGAATTCTGAAACGCCTGCAACTAAGGCCATCTGCAGAAGCAGGTGCCAGAGCCTCTGACCCTGCCCTGGAGTCGGCCTCCTCCTCCTCTGTCACTCAGTTCCCATGTGTGTGTCCCCACTCTGGCCTTTCCTTGCTCACTAAAGGTCTTTTAGCTACAAGTAAACCTGAGGACCCCTCAGTGTTCCCTCACCTGCACAGGCTGGATGTGGTCTGATTCTTCATTGCTGGAGACTGTCATTCTAGCACCTGGGGGCAAATGGGATGATTTAAAATGACTCCTTCTGGATTTGGCTGTGAGACCCCGTTTTCCTTTCATCAGTGTGGGCAGGTCGGTGTCACTGACACACAGCTCCACAGACTCACAGGTGACGGCTGCTATTCCACTTTTTAGTTTAAACCCTTGTGTCCAGGAGTTTACAAAACCAGCAGCAAAGTTACTTTTCTCTTACAACCTCAAACCCATTTTTTGGTTTGAACACAGGAGAAGAAATCTGTGTATACCTAATAACACATATTAGCAATTTACTTTCCACAATGCAAAGGTAGTAACAGAGGAAAGCAACCAGCCAAAAGATTGACAAGCATCAAGGAAGCCATCCAAAGGGCCAGAGTGATGACAGTGACAATAGCCTGAGGTGGCCTTCACAGAACCCTCACCACCGTCGTGGAGATCAGAGTGAAACTGCCTCAACCTTGGGGGCAGGGGCCTGCTGGCCCCTGGATTATGTTCAGACTTAATCAGCACACAGCATGCAGGGGGACTCAGGGTCTGCGTCAGAGTTCCCTCAGCCCTTGGGCAGCTTGGTCACATCAGGGTGTCCCCAGTGAGACCTAGGCTCTCAGCAGAGGCTTGCACCTGCAACCCTGTAAGGCTAGGGTGGTTCACACAACCCAAATCAGCTCAGAGGGTTCCTCGGCGACTTCTACTGTGCAGAACAGGCAGAGGAACAATTCAGGGCCCAGACGGGCCCAACAGAGGGTGAGCCTGAGCTGAGCTGTGGGCATTGTGTTCTGCGATGCAGGAGACCCAGTACTGGGCCTCCTAATTTGCTACCAAGTGCTACAAGTTAGAAGAATGGGCTGCTCGACCCAGAGGCTTATTCACAGAGTGCCCTGCTGGGTCACAGACCTGATTCTGATGGACAGGTCTGATTCAGATTCTTTCTCTCTTTAAGTGAGAACATGGTGGTGGGTGGGAAGGTGATGGCCTCCATGGTGAGCTTCCTGATGCTCCAAGGGTGAAGATGTGGCCTGAAGCCACACTGGTTGAGAGAGAGCCTGACTCTTCTCAGCATTGTGGTGACTTGAGGATGTCACACCTGCCCCACTGGTGGGCGGGGACCTGGCAGGGTCACCAGCCTTGCCAGCAGTTCATGGGGGAAGAGAAGGGGCCCCAAGAGAGTGTCCAGTCACCTTGACAGGCAGCTGCTTTTTGGTGAAACCCATGGTATGTTGTACTGGGGGTGGTTGAGTAGAAATAAGGCAGGGGAGAGTGGGGAAGAGAGAAGGAAACAGGCAAAGCCAGGGCTTCCCAACCTCAGCAGCGAGGAATCTGTGGGCACTCTGCTGTGGCTGTCCTGCCTGTCCCAGATGGTGTGACCATCAGCAGGCCCTCCAGTGCTGCTGAAGGTCCCAGCAGGGTACTGGCTCTTACTGGAAACGCACTGGCTGAACACACTGTTCTATCAGCCACGGTGACGGCAGGGGGTGTGCATGAGACGCCTGCCCTTCCTCAAGCTCCTGGGGTCCCAGGGGCAGTGGAGGAAGATAGCACCTGGGTTGGGGTGCATGGGAGGGCCTAAACCTGCTGTGTGAGCTCAGCTTTGCAGAGATAATCGTTCCCCATTTGAATTAACTGGAACTTTTGTGTTGTGTTTTGTTTTAATGGAAACCTTGTGTACAGAAATTCCTCCTCATAATAAAAGTAGGAAGCCTACCTGTATGGTATCCCCACTCTCTCCTCTCCCCGCTCTGTCTCCCTCCCTTTCTCCCCCTCCCTCTCCCTCTCTGCCCTCTCCACCCTCTCTCTTTCTCTCCATTTCTCTCCCTCCCCCTCTCTCTCTCACAGGATTCTTCCTCCACAGGACAGATATTTACTTAGTAACCTTACAGGGGACTCCCTGGGGAGGGGAGTGGGCCACACCAATGGGTCTGGGTGCAGCCTGGGGCTCTGGGGGGCAGAGCTCCCACCCTTGTGAGGTGTCCTCTGCCAAGTGCATCAGGGAGCTTATCCCCACCCTGCAGTGCATCCCCACAGAAAGTAACATCTTTCTGCTTCTGGAAAGGGTTTAGAGAACAACTCAATTCCTAGGAAAAGCTGTTCACTCAGAGCAAGAAATGACCCAGTAATTAGGGGCTGAATTAAATTAGGGCTTCTCCTCCAGCAGTTCCCAAGTACTCTCCCCAAGGGACCTTCCCTCCTCCCCCCATCCCATTGGACCCTCCTCAGCTGCCCCCTCCCAGACTCACATGGAGCCTCCTCCCTGTCTACCTCCCACTCACCCTTGGCCTTGGACAAGTTACTCTTCCTCTCATGGCCTCAATTTCCTCATCTGATAAAGTGATGAAACCTCTGTCCAATGTTATTCAAAGACTTAGAGTAGATTTCCACTTGAATCACTGTGCCAGCCATCAGGGTCCCCGACTCGAGGGCTACACTTCAGACCTGTTAATCAGAAATGCCCCAAGAAAGGGCCTGGGAATCTATTTTCAGCAGACACCTGGGGGACCCTGGCCAGGCAGGATTAGGAAACCTCTGTGCTCAGTGGGTGCAGCAAGACCCCCTTGGCCAGGCCAGTCCTGGGTCCCACATGTCCTATTTCCAAGTGATCTGACCATACTTGGTATGCGCTCCTGAATCCACTAGTGGTCCCCATCCCGGTTTGGGCTCAGAGGCCCTGGGCTCCGGCAGAGCATGCCACTGTGCTAGATTCCAAAGACCTTTGCACCCTTCCTTAGATTCAATCATCCCGACAGAAGGGGCTGTCGCTCCAGACAGTTGAAAACAATACGTGGCAGGTTTAGAAAGCATTTTCGAAATGGTAGTTCCAGACATGGGCTGTGACTCTGTGCTTGCTGCAAACGCAGTGCCTGGGAAGTAGGTGGCCCAGCTGTGGCCATGGGACAGGCCAGTTCTCTGTAGATGCAGGTCTCCCACAGCGCTGAGCAAGGGTTCAGGTGCCTTAGTTGACATGTGACATGCAACACATCAAGGCAGGTTCTGGACAGAAGTGCAGAGGCCCCCAGGGCACAGGCCTGGTGAGCTGGGCAGGTGAGGCCCCCTGGGTCTTCCTGGCCTGGTGATTTCCTCAGTGTCCCCACAGAGCTGAAGTTCCACAGTACTGGTCCAAAGTCCCAGGGCAGGGAGGACACTGCCAGGTGGCCCTCACCACTGTCACCCAGTCAGGGCCCATGGTGCCATCCGGTGGGATTCTGCTTAGAGGAAAAAAATTCTACTACAAAAAGAATTTTGAAAACTGTTGCCCTAAAATGAAGAACACTTGGGATGTGTTCAAACCATTTCCTATTGTTCACACTTATACCTGAAACTATTCATTTTATATATTTTACGTGAGAGATAACTGTAATTATTACATATACTGATCATCTGTTGCATATATAACATATTAATACATGACATGATATGTTCATATATTCATATGTATCTTGGGATAATCAGAAGGCAATGGAAACGGTGTGTGATCAGGACAGCTTGGCCCCCCGCAGATGTCTGATGTGCTGGTGTTTCTGGGTCTCCTCAATCCCCTGTGTTCTTGCTCTTGCAGAAGCTGTACCGGAAGGAGATCAAGCCTCCATTCAAGCCAGCGGTGGGCAGGCCTGAGGACACCTTCCACTTTGACCCTGAGTTCACAGCACGGACCCCCACAGGTGTGTGGGCAGGGTGTCCTACCTGGCTCCTGAGGGACAGGTGTCCAGGAAGCAGAGCCCCTTTTCTTGTTTTCTCTGCTCAGTGATAGTAGAACCCACCTCTGTTGCTCCACAGGTAATGTGCACTTTGGAAACCATCAAGGTGTTCTAGAGACCTCCATAGCCCCCAACCTCTTTTCTAGGCTGCTGGGCAGGTCCCACCTCTCTTAGCCAGATGCACCCAGGCAAGAGGTGGAAAAACACCTTCAGACAATGCAAATTCCCCATCAGATCAGAGCATTTTTATAGGACGATGGAGGCTGTCGCTTATTCCTTAGTGTCTGGGTGTGCCTAGAGTTACTCCTTCATATCAGGGTGTGACTAGAGTTACTCCTTAGTGTCATGGTGGCCGAGAGTTACTCCTTAGTGTCCTTAGTGTTGTGGTGTGCCTAGAGTTACTCCTTAGTGTCATGGTGTGCCTAGAGTTACTCCTTAGTGTCATGGTGTGCCTAGAGTTACTCCTTAGTGTTATGGTGGCCTAGAGTTACTCCTTAGTGTCATGGTGTGCCTAGAGTTACTCCTTAGTGTCGTGGTGTGCCTAGAGTTACTCCTTAGTGTCAGGATGTGCCTAGAGTTCCTCCTTAGTGTCATGGTAGCCTAGAGTTCCTCCTTAGTGTCATGGTGTGCCTAGAGTTACTCCTTCATGTCGTGGTGTGCCTTGAGTTACTCCTTAGTGTCATGGTGTGCCTAGAGTTACTCCTTAGTGTCATGGTGGCCCAGAGTTACTCCTTAGTGTCATGGTGGCCTAGAGTTACTCCTTAGTGTCATGGTGGCCTAGAGTTACTCCTTAGTGTCATGGTGTGTCTAGAGTTACTCCTTAGTGTTAGGGTGTGCCTCAAGTTACTCCTTGGTGTCAGGGTGTGCCTAGAGTTACTCCTTGGTGTCTATCAGATCCAGTCAGAACAGACCAGCTTCCCTTAAAGTTACCATTTGGGGATACTAATGGTATCCTTATGGTAATTGGATACTAATATGTCTCCTTATGGTAATTGCCACAGTCTGCTAGCCTGCCATAACAGAACACTGCAGACGGGGCAGCTTATACAACAGCCACTTGCCCACAAGTCCTGGAGGCTGGAATTTAAAGTGAAGGCCTCCCAGGGGGCTCCTGATGTAGGCTCTCCTGGTGGGGGCTCTCCTAGTGGGGCCTCTCTTGGTGGGTGCTCTCCTGGTGGGGGCTCTCAGTCTGGGCTCTCCCAGTGGGGCCTCTCCTGGTGGGGGCTCTCTGAGTAGGGCCTCTCAGTCTGGGCTCTCCCGGTGTGGGTTCTCCCCATGGCTTGCATGTGGCACCTTCTTGCTGTGTCCTCACAGGCCTTTCCTCTCTGTGTGCAGAGGGTGAGCTCTGCTGTCTCTCCCTCTTCCTGTAAGGACACAGTCCAGTTGAAGTTGGGCCCCACCCTGGCAACCTCATTTAACCTTTATTACTCCATTCAAGGGCCTGTCTCTAAGTACAGTCCCATTGGGGGTTAGGACTTTAACATATGAATTTGTGGGGCCATAATCATAACAATGACAGTATGGTGCTTATTTACAAAACAATTAAGGCTCCTTCTCTGGAATAGGTTGCCAAGCTCAGCCAGCTGGTGGTTGTGGGGCTTTGTTGTGGTCCCTGGGCTGTACTTTCTCACTGTTTCTGAAGCTGAACCACAGAGTACAGAGGGGATGGAGTTGGGAGAGAATCCACTCTGTTCCCGCTGGGTTCAGGCTGTTGGTGAAACGGGGTCCCACACACAGCTGAGAGCACAGAGTCAGGCAGGATTCTGTGTAGGTAGATGAGAGTGTGGGCTTTTTGTGGGACTGTTAGTGGGCCTGAGAATAGGAGGAAAGCTGATTCTAGGTGTGGCACAGATGGCTCACTCATTTCTTTAGGGTCCCTTGCAGTCCCCAGATTAAAACCAAAGCTGTCATCAGTGACAAAGCAATTGCCCTAAAAGGTTTGGGTCACAGTGCTGCAACATATAATGGGGCTCCTGGGAGGAGGAAGTAAGTGGTGGGGTTGGTACCCAGCTCTTGGTTTCCTCAGAAAGGATTTATGTGCTGGGGTTGGCCTTTCTCGTTGACAAAATCAGCCCAATTCACTTAATAGCTTTACTTTTCAGTTTCTGGGCTTGAAAAGATGGGATAGGATTTGACCTGGCTCTGCCCACAGGTCACCTTAGCATGTGCTTTTACTGATCCTGTGATTGGCCTGGATGGGAAAGTAGCACTAAGAGCACCTCCTCTCTCCTCCTGGGGTGCCGTTGTGCAGACTGTGCTGAGAGCACCTCCTCTCCCCTCCTGGGGTGCCAGACTGTGTGTTCAGAATGTTGAAAGAATGACTGTGTTTATTTTTTGCCTCCTAGTGAGAAAATGCTAATACAGTCAACTCTAAATTAGTCCTGCCCACAAGCTTTACAATATCCATGAAGAGTTTAGACACTAACCTAGCTGGCTAGTATGACCACAAGCCTTTAGGGGGCACCTGGAAAATTCAATTTTATTTTAATCTTAGCTTAAGGAAAGCATCAGTAGACACACGCATTCCAATGCCATTCCAAATCGACTTTCTCATTCCTTAGTATTTCAAATTCTCCAGTCAGTTTTACTTGAAGTTGGTTCATCAGGCCACACAGTTGCCTTGGAGGTGGGTATGATTGGAGGGCTGAAGACAACAAACAACTAACCCCAGGCTTTTCCAAGAGGATAGGATTTGCTAAGCGCAGGGCGGGTGAGAGAGCCACATGGCAGTGTGATTCTGAAATGCCGAACGCTCTCAAACCCATAATGCTACACTCTGGATGCTCAGAGGGAAGCTTTGTAGTAGACTTTGTCTTTTTTAAACTTCAGCCAATGGCGGAGCTGGTTTCTCTTCCCTGATCACACATCAGCTGCCCATGGAACTGAGGGTGAAAGCTAACCAGAGACTAAAGCCCCATCAGGCAGAGTCCACAAACCAGGACACACCCAGAACATCAGTTGGTTTGGAGTTACAAGGTTTAAAATTTCCATCTATTCAATGCATATTTTTGCTCTTCTTAAGTACAGTGCTGAAAAATCAACATCCTTAGGTGATAACATAGCACTTTAAATCCTTCTATCCAGCCGCACAACCAAGTGCTTACTGTGTACATTTCGGAAAAGCCGCCCTGAACATCAGCAGGTGCTTTAACCCCCTCCCCAGCTGTGCCGGCCTGTGTGGCACGGGTGTGTGGCTGTGTACGACACACCACCTGTTAGTTAGAAGACATTATTCTTTTGACATGTTTGTGGGAAGAAAACAAACTCTGTAAGATAATTAAAAGGTGTTTATTCTGAACTGAGTATGAACGCTGCTCGGCACAGTCCCAGAACTCCCGAGAGAGAGCACCAAGGCAGGTGGGTGACAGTCAGACAGGCGAGACTGCAGGTGAGATGGTGAGTCGACATACAGAGAGAGCACCAAGGCAGGGGGTTACAGTCAGACAGGCAGGACTGCAGGTGAGATCATGAGTCGACATATGGAAGGTTTACAGTGGTTTTGCCTGAAAAGGTGAGACATCTCAAAGCTAGGACGTGGGTAGATTTAGGGATTCTATAATTTGTAACTGGCTACAGGAATAAAGCTTTGTCTAAAAGCCTAGAGTTGGTAGAGAGGGATGCTAAGATAAGGAGACTGCTGGTCACAGAGCAAGCTGCAGTGGACCCCCAGTGATCTTTAAGCAAAGCAATGGCCTGCAGGTGTGACCTGGCCTTTGCCTCACATGGCCTCGCATGGGTAATTCCAGACTCTAATTTGATATGTTTTTGCCACAAAGAGGGGCTTTTTCTTAGTATGTCTTCTGATCTCTGTTAACACCAGTGCTGGTCACTTGTAGTTCCCAGACTCCAAAACGGAGGAAGGGGGCTCAATGAAGTGTGTCCAACTTTGCTTTTCATTATGGCCAAGAAATCAGCTTTAAGGTTTTCCTGTGGTCCCCTTGGCAGAAAGGGGGTTCAGTCAGTCCGTGGGGGCTTAGGATTTGATTTTATTTTTGCAACAGATTTTCCTTTCACAATAAAAGTATATCATTTCCAATTAATATGTCTTGTCTCCCCACATACTCTTTTATGTGCCATAGGTCAGACTTGGGTCCACACCCAGCCCTTGCCATTTGCATACTTCGCAGGTGCTCCAGAGTGACCTGAGTCCTTACATTAAGGCACCTCTGGGGGCTGGGGGAGGACGACTCAGCTTCTGAGCCTCAGTCTTGCGTGGGTTCAGTGGATCCACTTCACCGAGGATTGTAAGATTGTGATTTAGTAAATACAGAAGGCAGCTAACTAAAAGATGTAATCAGTGATTACCCTAAAGTTTTTGTTCTAGGTTTTTTTGCCATTGAAAAATCAGACCATTTCCACTATCCAAAATAAAGCCATTTCATCTACGTCAGCATTTCTGCATGTCTGTTCTGCCTTCCCCTCCAACAAACACATACATGCACACATGGACATGCATGCACACGCACACATGTAACCTGCACACACAGACGTGCATGCATGTAACCTGTACACACACACCGCACACAGGTAACCTGCACACACAGACATGCACACATGTAACCTGCACATGTGCACACATGTAACCTGCACACACAGACGTGCACGCATGTAACCGGCACACACACACTGCATACATGTAACCTGTACACACAGACGTGCACACATGTAACCGGCACACACACACTGCATACATGTAACCGGCACGCGCACACTGCACACATGTAACCTGCACATGTGCACACATGTAACCTGTACACACAGATGTGCACACATGTAACCTGCACATGTGCACACATGTAACCTGTACACACAGATGTGCACACATGTAACCTGCACATGTGCACACATGTAACCTGCACACACAGACGTGCATACATGTAACCTGTACACACACACCGCACACAGGT
>CAUYTI010009468.1:0-78993 GCA_963575145.1 Galago senegalensis
CTCTCAGATGATACACATCATACTGCATGCTAGTGCTAGTTAAACAAGTGATGTCAACAAATCAGCTATTCAGATAATTTAGGTAAGTAATTTATTTATTTATTTCATGAATTTAGCAGACAGTACTCATATTATTTATATTTTGTAGTGGTGGCAAAAAGTCTAGCACTGGCCCTGAAAGTGACACTTATGACTTACAAGGTATCATTATTAAAAAAATATTGATAAGGAAAAGGTTAAATCTTGGGCATCAGCAAAATCACAATAGAGAACAAATGGTTAGAAATATTTCATCATTTTGAAACAAACCGTGTTCCATACAATAATGCACTAAAAATTGTGAGATACGTGCTGTCCTTGCCAGGAACTAATGCTGCAATTGAATGCATTTTTTCTACAGTAAATAAAGTGTGGACATCAGAAAAATCACGATTAAGTGTTGAGACTTTGAAAGCCATTTTATGTGTGAAATATAATTTAACAAATTCTTGTGAAAAATTTCATGACCTTGTAAACGACGACAGCAATCTACTAAAAAAAATTCACTCAACTGAGAAATATGCCAAAGAATAAAATAATACTATACATAATTCTTTTAATGTATTATATTTGTAAATTGTACTTATGTTGAAATTTTAAAAAATATATTACAATACTATTTTTGCATTCTATGAAAATTTTTGTTGCTCCATATAAACCAAATTTTTAATAAAGAACCCCCCACCCCCACCTTGGTCAATGGTGTCCTGCTTTATGAATGTTAAAACCTGATCACCTTATCCATGTCCCACCTATACAATAAGGACAGCAATAGCTGCTTCATGGGATTGTTGAGAGGCTCAACCCAAATAATACCATGGTAAGCATTTAGAACAGCATGTGGCATGTACTAAGCACTGGATTTCATGTTTTTAATTTATTTCATTACATTTTAGATTTTTCTACCATGGTTTTATATATATATACACACACACACATATGCATTTATATAAATATCGTAAAATTTACCATTGAAATTTACTATTTTATTATTATTATTTTATTTATTTTATTTTTTTTAGAGACAGTCTCATTTTGTTACCCTAGGTAGAGTGCCATGGCATCACAATTCACAGTAACCTCCAGCTCTTGGGCCTAGGCGATTCTCTTGCCTCAGCCTCCCAAGTAGCTGGGACTACAGGCGCCAGCCACAACACCTGGATATTTTTTTTTTTGTTACAGTTTGGCCGGGGCCAGGTTTGAACCTGCCACCCTTGGTATATGGGGCTGGCGCCCTACTCACTGAGCCAAAGGCCCCACTCTGAAATTTAGCATTTTGAACATTTTTAAGTGTACAGGTCAGTGGCATTAAGTCCATTCACATTGTTGTACAACCATCATCCCCATCCATCATCCACTGTACCTATCAAACACTAACTCATTACCCCTCCCCTCAGGCCTTGGTAAGGGGCCTTGTTCTTTGCTTATTTTTAACTTAGGGTTATTGTTGTTGTTGAGTTATAAGAGTTTTTTAAAATATATTTTGGATGTCAATCCCTTATCAAGTATACAATTTGCAAATATTTCTCCCTTCTGTGAGTTGCCTTTTATCTCTCTTGACAAAATCCTTTGATGCACCAAAGATTTTAATTTTGATGAAGTCCAGTTTATTTTATTTTATTCCTCTTTGTTTTATTTTATTGGTCTATATGTCTCTCTTCCACTGCCACTCTTTTGAGTACTGTAGCTTTGTAGCAAGTTTTGAAACTGAGAAGTGTGATTGTTTCTGGTACTCTGGGTCCCTTGAGATTCCATACATATTTTAGAATGGATTATTTTACCTGCAAAAACATTGTTGGGATTATAATAGGGACTGCATTGAATCTGTAGATCACCATGGGAAGCACTGACATCTTAATATTATTAAGTTTATGAACATGAGATGTCCTTCCATTTATTTATATCTTTAATTTCTCTTAGCAGCATTTTGTAGTTTTCAGCATACAAATCTTTTGCCTCCTTGGTTAAATTTATTCGTATGTAATTATTTTTAACACTAAAAATAGTTCTTAATTTGTGCCTGGCACTATACCAGAACTTCATAAATGTTAACTTTTTCAGTGCTTATAACATAATGATTTTGCAGATGGGAGAAACTGAGAGAAGAATATAGAAATGAAAGACTAGAGAAAGGTAAATAAAATATTGTGATGAATAATATCATAGCAGAAATGTATTTATCTACATCTACAAATATTTAGGTATATATACCTAATGTGAGGCATATACCTCTATGTGAGCAAGATAAAGCAAACAGATGTGTGGGTATGTGTATATGTGTAATGATTATTTTTATGCCCTTGTTTTGGGAGCGGTTAAAGGTGTGGTAAAGTGTGAACTGATTTATGCATTGCCTATAATGTAGATGAATAATTTCCATACTTTGAAAATTTCCTATTCTATCTACTACTTTTTATAAAAGTATTCTATCTATACTTTTCTTCTCCTATTTCATGCCGGCTGAAAGGGCCACCAAGAATATATTTACTTTCTTTAACATAAAGTAAATTAATATTGTCTATTGGGATCTTTTTGACAGTTTTACAAAACCTTTGGAGGTAACTAGATATACCCAACTACGTGGAAAATGAAGGTTTGGAAATTGTTTGACTAAATGCCTGCCTCATTGATATAAAAATTGATTATTTAACAATATTTGCTTATTAAGGCTGTCGCAGTAACTTTAAGATAGGCATCTTGGGGAAGTTTTCCTTTGGTTCCCAATTTTGTACCATGAGATTAGGTTCCAAAAACCAGTTTGCAATGTGGGACCCTGAGGGTGACAGGTAGAGCTGTCTGTGGCAGGAGGTAACCATGGTTACAGAGGCCTGGCTTGAGGTGATGATGAGATTCCAGGAGGGTCAAGTTCTGTCCCAAAGATACCAAATCTAGAGTCTTCCGACCATGGACTCTGGGGGATTCTGATTTTTAATCAAATAGAAGCTAAGTTTCACTTGCCAACACGGCTCCTAAATAGCTTCCAAGCAATAGTAGAATTCATTCATTCATGCATGGATAAAAACATTCAACATGTACCTACTGAGCTTTTTGTCAGGCAAAATACATCAATGAAGCCTAAGTCTAGTCTCAAGACTTTGTCAGGTAGACAAAAGAAGTACATCAATCTGGGTCTAATCAGGAGAACAAAACTACAATTTGAATAGGGAAAGCTTAAGAGAGTAAAGTCCCCATCATGTGGAACTCAAGCAACCAGCATTTTCAAGCAACTGGCACATGACTTGGCCACAAAAAACAATCAGAGTTTAAACCTGGGGCACTATGCTGTTACCAACACTTTGTGGTGCATCACTCCTGTGGCTCCCATGTGTTCTCTGTAATAGTCTTAAATGTTAATGTGTGTTACAAGAAGTTAAGGAAATGGTAGTGAAGGTAAAAATTGTATTGACTACCATTTAACCAAAACTGTACACTGCATTTACAAAGCTGTTTTATAATACTGTTGTAAAACTGTGTTACAGGAAATGAAGTTTGTCTTAATTTGGTTCTAATTAGTATATTTCAATATTAATATCAAGTCAACACAGAGTTTTATGGTATGCTAGGGTATAGTATGGGGTATAGAATTAGGCCTATTTTTAACAATAACTCTCAAGGAACCAGAAACTACATTTATCCAGAATCTAGCAATCCCTGTGTGTGCCAGATAACAGGGAGATTACTATAGGAAGATTTATTGACTATATGAGGAATTGGAGTAACAAAGTATTGGCCAGTAAGAAGGAAAACCTCCCCTAGACAATAAAGAATAACAGATATCAGGAGAAATCACTGTTTGCAAAGGTGAAATCCAGATATTGTTGGAGGAGGCATGACTGTGAGTCACTGATTGGTGGAGAAGATGCTATGGTGCTATGCCAGTGGAAATTGCTGAAAATTTGCTGCCTGGAACTTGCCAAAGATACTCCCATCCAGGGTACTGGGGGAAAGCTACTCATGGGAAGGTGTATCACAGGCATCATTCTGCTATAAATTTCTCCAAGCCAAGAGAATCGAGGAGAAGCTATTGCCCTCATGGTACTATAGGAGCTGGGCACTTGGAAGTACTACATAAGCCTGCTAAGCAGGCACATGAGGGCCAGGAACAAACCCCCTTTCCCAAACCTCCTTTCTTTCTGCAATATTTCTTGAGCATCCTCAGGTGACAAAGTTAACATCATCTCAACTGGTAAATAAATACACAATAAAAATAAAAATAAATGATTGAAGGGCCCAGATCCATCTTTACTGTGAAGGCAAAAAGGGTGAATTTGGAGCTGAGAGGCAATAAATTGATAACCAACACAAGAGGGGAGGGAATTCCAGGTAGAGGGAATACCACAAGCAAAGGCAGGAAAGCATGAGAGGATGTCTTAGATTCTGGGAGCAGCAGGTTTTTATTTTGACCATCAGAACAGGGTCTTCACATCTATTGATATATCTGTCTCTGATCTCTTCTACCACAGTGTGTATTTCAGGAGGTGTCAGTAATGGTTTTATACTTTAAAATCTCAGCACAATCAGGCTCAATAGCTGTTGATTGATTGTTTAGCTAATTGTTGCAACACTTCAGATGATTTTGTTTGAGCCAACAGGACATCCAGCCTGCATTTTTAGAACTATAGGGTCCAGATGTAGGAGACAGTTCCCCACTACTACATCTGGATCATTGTGTTCAGTCAAAACTTCCTGTCTAATGAAGGTTAGTGAAAAAGAAAACAAAATAGCAACAACAAAAAGCACAAAGGAGAAAGTTGGCCAGGATAGCCAAGTATTTGGAAACTTTATTTTGCTATAGTTGCATCCTGGTTTTCCTCATGGCTCCTAGCCACTCCCTACTTCACTTCTTCTGTGCCCATCCCAAAAATGTTTCCCAAGGTTTCGTTCTCAGTACTCTTCTCTTGTCATGATTTACACATTTGCTGGCTGCCTTCATCCACACCCATGTCTTCAACAACCACTTAAGGGCCTGTGACTCACACCCATTTCTTCCACTCAGATCTCACCTCTTAGCTATGACACCACCTGCTTATCATCATCTGTGTCCCCAAAACACTCAACACGTGCAAGTGGCACTGCCTGGATCCCTGCTCCACACATGGTTTTCCTTGCCTGTTGTCTATCTTCTTAGGGTATTGCCATCCACTCAAGCCAGAAAAATGGCTTTGAAGTCCCTCTCTTGCACACCCGCATCCAAGTCTTATTGATTTGATATTTTTAGCGCCTCTCCATTGAGTTCACTTACTGCTATTAGTTATGGCCAGGGACATCTCTCCCCTTGCTGTCATATGGCCTCTTCAGGGATATCCCTGTCTTCAGCTTTGTCCCTCTCAAATTGTTTCTGTGTAAAGTAGTCAAGAAAATCTTTCTCAAACTGAAATGTTATGTCATTTCCCTGCTTAAAACTCTTGAGCATGACTTACAAATATCTTTCATAATCTGGTTCTGGATTTCCTGTCCAGCATTATCTCTTATTATATTTTCCCTTGCCCACTGCCAATCCCCCTCCAGCAATGCCACTGGGCCTTTGCACATACTGTTTCTAGTACCTACAATGCCCTCTCACTCTTTGCTTCCCCACACAGTGGGGCTACTCCTCTGAGTGTCCACTCCACACTCGCTCACTCTCCCATCTCAGCCTACAAACTCTTTGTAAGCAGGAGCCATGACTTGGTCATCTTTGCATCCCAAGCACCCAGCATGCTGCCTAGAACTGAGATGGAACCCGATTGAATTGAACTGATTTTTTTCCAGAGGTAGAAGAACAATGTGAGAAGCAGAGGAGACAGGAACATGCAGTTGCCGACTTTGAACAATTAAAGTGCTATTGGATAGAAAGGGAAATCTGTGTTCTTCCCAAAAGAATAGAAACCAAGATAGTGTGTGGATTTCCAAGGAGATAAATTTGAAGCTCGTAGAAAGGAGATTTTAGTAATTATATCTGGCAGCCTTGAAAAGCAGTGCGTGCCCTCTACTGTAAGTGTTCAAAAGTAGGACCTCCATGTTTACTCAGCATTCCTGCTATGGAAGGATGATTTAAGCAGATGGATTCTGAAACCCTTCTGGATTTTCAATTCCATGATTCTAGATGGAACATAAAGAGAATTAATTTATAATGCATCAAAATTTACTCCCTAAGAACTTAGGATTGTCTCACCAAGATGTTTTCTGGTGAATAACAACTTAAAGTGATGCCTTTGAGAACCAATTGGTGGTGGAGGGGGGCATTCCTGGGAAGGAATCTGGTATTCATAAATCTAGGAAGCCCTCAGGAGTTGGTGACAAAGACACTTGAGGATGGATGGGTGGCAAGCTGGGGGTGTGGCAGAGCAGGTGTGGGCAAGGCCTGATTTCCAGGAATTCCTGCAGGGTGGGTCCCAGGTGCAGTCTTGTATGTGGCAGAGTTCCACATTGTGAGAACCTGGCTGCAGGCAAACAGCAGTCCAGGCAGGCTAGCTGATCTGGCACCAGGGCTCAAGGTGTCTTCAGGTTATAAAGCAACTGACAAAACCAAGCCTGGACCCCACTGTCATTGAGATAGAAGCACAGGCACAAACACTGTGGCAGAGATCTGACCACCATGGCTGGGTGATAAAAGGAGGCCTTGTTTATAAGCATTTTATTTATTTATTTATTTATTTTTGAGACAGAGTCTCACTTTGTCACCCTTGGTAGAGAGCTGTGACATAATAGCTCAAAGCAAACTCAAACTCTTGGGCTTAAAGTGATTCTCTTGCCTCAATCTCCCTGCCATCTGGGAGTACAGGCACCCACCACAGTGCCCAGCTATTTTTAGAGATGGTGTCTTGTTCTTGCTCAGGCTGATCTCAAACTCCTGAGCTCAAGCAATCCACCCACCTTGGCCTCCCAGAGTGCTAGGATTACAGGCATGAGCCACCTTGCCTGGCCTGTTTATAAGCATTTTAATCATGACTAGCCTTGTCCTCACCATCACAGTGGGACCACAGTAGGAAGCCTGAATGCTGGAGCACCAACATCTGGTCTAGAACTATTACTTCCCCCATTCCTCAGTGGGAACAGGGTTGGCTTCTCAGTGGGGTACTCTATGCTCCATCTACCTGGGGCTAAATAGTTGCACCTATGGAGAGGGGACAGATGTGTAGACAGTAAGCATTACATCTTCAAAGCTTTGCATTAACCTGGTAGGTTGTTGAGTTGATGACCTCAATTTGAGAAAGAGTTCCCCCTACTGGCTGACCTAAGGCAGACTGTTATCTCAGGATACCTAATAATTTCCAAAGATGCATTTAGGATTAGGAAGTTAAGCTACTGAGGATAAGGCTTTATTTTGTTTTCTAATCTGTTAGAGATTCTTGGATCTCTCTCTCTCTTGTGAGACAGAGTCTCACTCAGTTGCCCTGGGTTGAGTGCCATGGTGCCATAACTTACAGCAACCTCAGTCTCTTGGGCTCAAGAGATCTTCTTGCCTCAGGCTCCTGAGTGGCTGGCACTACAGGCACCTGCCATGATGCCTGGCTAGTTTTTCTACTTTTAGTAGTGACAGGGGTCTTGCTGTTGCTCAGGTTGGTCTCAAACTCATGAACTCAAGCAATCCATCTGCCTCAGTCTCCCAAAGTGCTCGGTTTACAGGTGTGAGCCACTGCACCCCAGCCTTTTCTCTTTTTTCTTAGTCAACTTGTTGAGGTATATTTTACATAAAACAAAATATACACACATATCCACTCAAGTAACTGTCACCACCTCAATCAGGATATTGGATATTTCTACCACCCCAAAGATTCCTTTGTGCTTTTTCACAACAATTTCCCACATGTAATTCTTTTTGTCCCCAGACAACCACAGATCTTCTTTCTGTCATGTAGACTAGGATTGCCTATGTTAGGCTTTCAAATAAAGGGAATCACACAGTATATATTCATGTCTAAACTCTTTCCTGTGGCATAATGTTTTTGAAATTCACTCACATGGTATTTATCAGTAGTTTTAATCATGTCAATGCACTGACATATTTCAATGCATATTTAAATTATCATATTTTGTTTATCTATTTGCCAGTTGATAGATATTTGGGCTGTTTCTAGTTTGGGGCTATTTTGAATAAAGGTTCTAAGTTCAAGTCTTTTTTGGTGGACATATGCTTTCATTTCTCTCGAATAAATACCTACAGGTAGAATTTCTGGATATTATGTATTATTACCAAGTATCTGAAATTTTATAAGAAATGGCTGTACTGTTTGCACAGTGACCAGATGTCCCTCCAATGGTAGATGATAGTTCTACCTCCTTCATATGCTTTCCAACAGTTGGTATTGTCAGTCTTTTAAATTGTAGCCATTTTAGTGGATGTGAATATATAAAATCATTGTTATGTTTAGTTGTCTTCCTGGTAAGAAATTCTATTTTTTATTTTTTTTGAGACAGAGCCTCAAGCTGCCGCCCTGGGTAGAGTGCCATGGTGTCACAGCTCACAGCAACCTCTAACTCCTGGGCTTAAGTCTGATTCTCTTGCCTCAGCTTCCCAAGTAGCTGGGACTACAAGCAGCCGCCACAACGCCCGGCTATTTTTTGGTTGTAGTGTCATTGTTGTTTGGCAGGCCCAGGCTGGATTGGAACCCACCAGCTCTGGTGTATGTGGCTGGCGCCTTAGACACTTGAGCTACAGGCACTGAGCCTGGTAAAAAATTCTTGAAGATGTTTTAAAAATATTAAAAAAAAATTAATAGTGGTAGAAAACCCATGTAATATGTAACATAGAAATTTACCATCTTAATCATTTTTGAGTGTCCAGATTGGAAAGTCTAAGTATATTCACATTATTTTACAACAGATCTCCAGAATGTTTTCATCTTGTAAAACACTTTATCCGTTGAGAACAACGCTTCATTTCTTCCTTCCCCAGGAGCCTTTTAAAATTACACTTTTTATTCTGAGATAATTATAGATTCACATGCAGTTGTAGGAAATAATATAGAGACACCCTGTGTATTTATTAGCCATTATCCCCTGGTGGTAACAGCTTATTGGAGTGTCTTGAAAATATAGACCCCTGAAATTCAGTAAGAAGTAAGCAGAAACCAGACACCATCGGATCATGTCCTGTACTCAGTTGTCAATAAGATGGGTAGAGTACAAAGCATCAGACGCTGTCCTAACCATAATGCTGATGAATGTTCAGAGAATAACATTCCAGAAACTGGAAGAATCACTGATTTGTTCCAATGGCAGTGCCTCCAGGCATTGGTGCTTCCAATCTGAAAATGCCGTATCTGAAATTGCAAATTAGGGTGTCCTAATGAGAAAGTGAGACTCAGAGAACAAGGAGGTGGTCAGAACAGAGAGGTGTTTGTTTATTTAGACCTCCCCCAGTGGGACCTTCACCCAGTGTGTCTTTTCTCCTCACACAGACATTTTCACCTTTCTGACTTTACGAGTAGCCATGGGTGGTCAGGGTTAATGAACCTATGGACCTCAGATAGCCCCCAATCTCATTTAAGCTAATAACATCACAGTATTTGGCTAGATCCCAAAATAAGCAACAAAATGGCTGGTTTGAGTTTTACCCTTTGTGCTTCTGCAGCCCATGTCCTGGGGGAGGACTGCTGAGCAGGGGAATGGCCAAGGGGAAGAGAAACACCCAGATGATCTTCAGACTGGATAATTAGCCCCCTAGACTCTGGAATGGGTGGGAATCTGAGGATGCAAATCCTGTAGATGAAGGTTATAAGATATTTTTAAGAAGAAGTAAAGACAGGCAAGTGCAAAGAACAAAATTTACTGCAATTATAAATGTAATTTTTTAAAAAGGTTGAGAAAGAAGAAGATGAAAATTAGCCTGGTGACAAATGAATGCAGTGAATCTCTCCCCACTTCCTGTAGCGTCTTCGTTCAGAAGATGAGGATTTTAGGGCAGTACCCATAAGATTGTGACAGAATGATCACTCTTTTGGAGATCATTTATGATATTATGGCAAAGTCAAGGGTACCAGTTATAAGTCCCTTCCACATCCCCTTCTCCATCTGAAAATAACTACAGTGGCTGCTTGCCTTTTTCCTAGCTCCTGTCTCTGAAGCGTCTCTCCATTTTTCTACTTTGAGCTTATCGCCCTGTGCCCTTGGTCCCTCGTGCTGCCCTAGAATCTTGCCCCATATTCCCCCTCACATCCTCCAGCTTTCCTCTCTGGGGCCTTGCAGGCATGCCTGTATCTCCTCAAACTTCATAACATGTCCCAGAGACCAGCTGGCCCTCACCCTCCTGGCCTCGACCCCCCCTTCCTTTTACTATTAAACAGATCTAAAGTGTTATCTTCACTCTCGTCACTTTGTGACTGTGCATGGCCCTTTCCTGGTGTGTTTCCTGAGGGTTGTCAGCGTCCTCCCAGCTCTGGGTGCCATGGCCTTTTCTCCTGATCATCATCTTGCTCTTTTTGGACACTATGGAAATTCCCTCCCACCTATCACCCTGTACTTCCTGGGATTCGGTGCTGTTACTTTCCCCCCCTTTCTCCTTCTCTATGACATCTTTACTATTTCCTTTGTCACATAGATTAGGTCTCTGTAGAAATCTCTGTCTGGGCGTTTTCCTCTTCTTTCTTGTTTTCTATGGTCTTTCTTCCAGTAATCTCATCTTTTTCCTTTGTTTCAGCCAAAGCTGATGTCTTTGAACTTGACCGGTTATACCTCCTGAGAGCACCTTATTGTACTCCACCTGGTACTCTATGTACCTGCCTAAGTTGTGGGGCCATGTTAGGCTGAGATTGGGCTTTTGATTTACCTTTGTATTCCCTAGTGTAGTGTCCTAAATATTGTAGAGGTTCAAAGGATATTTGTTGAATAGAATTATCTTCCCTGTTGGATGTTGGGATCCCTCTTTTTGATGGGCTGTTGGCACTGTGTGAAGGGAGGCTGATTCAGTCTATAAGCCCTCCCCTCCAAGACAGAATCCCAAGAAACACTCCTGCGCCAAGGCATTTGGTAGTCTGCCCTGTGCTCGTTCTTGTAAATGACAGGGTAGCCTTCAGGAGAGAAGTCCAGGGAGTAATTGAGTCATGATTGGCACCCCGTGCTGTTCTGAGCTGACAACAAGCGGGCATGGCACATATGCCTCTTGCAAGTGGCATCTAATTTCTCGGAGGTGACTTTATATTGCTTTACGGAGGCTGGCATGCTGGTTCAGGGGAGCCTACTGGGAGTCACACCTGAGCCTGGTGCCTGACTGCAGCAGACAGCTGCCTAGTTAAGGCAAATTTTACAGTCAAATTGTGTTCTGCTTGGGAATTGGAGACTGCTGCAGAAGGACAAATGCAGATGAAGTTCCGGTTCAGGGTAGCAGGTGGTTAAGAGACAGCCCTGCTGCAAACCTGAAGTCTCCCAGGTTTGTCTCTAACAATTGTTTGGAGGAAATTTGTGGGCCATTTTCCACAGGGCTTTAGGAGAGGTCAGAAGTGGTTTTGGTGCAGTATGAACAGCATCGACTTTGAGACACGGCCATGGCATTGCTGTCTGGTGTCGAATACTGGGTCCACCACTTGCGGGGTGTGTACAACCTTGGGTGACTTACTTTAAATCCCTGAGCCTCAGTTTCTTCATCTGTAAGCTATAAATACTACTTGCCTTGCAAGGATCAAAAACATAGATATAAAAATCTTAAAAAAAAAATCTTAGCTCATTTCTTGGCATACTGTAAGCCTTCAATCAATACTGGAAATTTGACCATTTATTGCTACTTAGAGTTGTGAAAACTTGGGCTAATCACTTAACCTCTTGGTGCCCTCTTGGTGCCCTTTGGTGCACGTAACCCCTCGGTGCCCCTCTCTGTGTCTAGAGATGGTTTTGTGAGAATTAAGTGAAAAAAGATATATGAGATGTTCGGCACAGACTGGGCGCTTCATACATGATAGGTTTTATTATAACTAGTTGGACATAAACAGAATTGTTTTGCTTACCTTAGGACAAGGGGTATCTGCTAGTTAGGACTCCCTGGGAATCCAAGTGCCCCGTAAAGAGCAAGAAAAGATAAAGTAAGTGTAAGTTTAAGAGGAAAGGTCTTCAAGTCCAATGGATCTGGGTACCCAGCTAATGAGGTGCCATCCCTTAAACTCAGCTTCCTTTTCTTAAAATGGGGATAGCGGTGACAATAGCCTTTCCATAGAGTTGTGACGAGGCTCAGAGTGCTGGGGGCTGGGGTGGCCTCTGGCACACCCTCAGCCTCCACAAAATGCGGCTGTTGTTACTGACAATGTGGGGGTTTAATGCAGGGTTCTTGGAAGCAGGCTGAAGAAGGGGAAAAAGAGGAGGAGAGTGAGGAGGCGGGAATGGGGAGAAAAGGAGAGGAAGGAGAGAGTTTTGCTGAATGACACTTAAAGGGGACCCTAATGTGGAAGGGACAAACCCTGAGTTTTGGCTGGGACTGCTTCTGACTCTCGTTATGTCCCCTGTGTTAACTCCCATGGTGCCAAGCACAATGCCTTCAACACTGGAGGCCACCAACAGATAATGATGGCATTAGAAGATACTTCAGGGAGAGTATGTGCTTAATCGTTCCTTCAAGGTTCTCAAGACTGTGGAGTTCCAAGAAAAGTCCATGTCTTGGGGTGCCACTGGGGCCAGCCATTCTTTCCCACCTATTACTGGGGATCAACAGCCTCCGCTAAATCTCCGTGGGTAATGGTTTGCTTCTTTACCAAAGAGGGTGTCACAAACCCAGGAGCAGGTGTTTTGTGAGAGTGACAAGTTCATCCAAAGTTCTTATGCAAGGTGTCCCTATAATCTATTGAGTCAAGTCCCAAAGGAGAAAGCTGATCAGAAAAAGGGGCAGGTCCTACTCAGCATGGTGCTGGCTGAGCTGCAGCCTGGCGCTGGCAGGCCCCCCCAAGGAGAGCTGTGTGAGTCTGGGACCCAGCGGTTCTGCATCATCTGTTCATTGGCCAAATTGCAATGGGAAGGAAGGGCTGTTTGTTTTCCTCCCAGAACAGGAATTCTCAGAAAATCGATTCTCCCTCATTGACAATGCACACTAAGTGATTGAAAGGCCATTAAACCCATTAATGGGGTGCTCTTTAAATAAAATAAGTCCCTAAAAGGCATCTGAGACTTGGCAAAGTCAGTAGAGCCGACAGTGCGCCGAGCCTGCCCAGGGACCGTAAATACACCAGAACAAATATTGGCGAGCGGGAGGGGGCCCGCAGCCGGGGATGAGGAAGTCAGGAACAATGAATAGCATGCTGCATAAAAGACAAATGTTGCCAGACAAGCTTAATGGCTTTGATTTTATTTTTGACAGGATTTACAAAACGAGTAGATGAAGGGAAGTTTGCATCTTGATTTCAGTTAAACATTTGGCACTGCATCCCACCAAATTTTACGCACAAAATTAATTCAAATTATCTTGGATGGAAGCGCAGTCACATGGGTTGAAACTTGGCTGGCACTCCGTCGCTGAGCAGCAGCGTGGTAGCCAGGCCTCCTTCTAATTCCTGTCACAGACTGGGGCTACTGGTCCTCTGCTAATATTAATAATATCAACAACTTGCATTAATTGATCTCATGGAATATTCCCAACCCTTTATCTTAGGGAGTTCCTTTGTTCTCTTAGCCCCAGAAATTTCCCTTTGCTCTCCTCTCCATCTTCCTTTTCAAGCAACTACTCAGCTGTGTCGGTTGCCTCTGAGGACAAATGGGATGAGAGTGTAGAGGATGCAGGGTCATGAGTGGATGCTGGGAGAAGCAAGAAGCACAGGCTTCCGTCCTCAGACGAGAACCAGTTCTCCTGGAGGTGATATGAGTGGACAGGGCCGAGGGCCTGTGGGTAGTGGGCCTGCACCTGCTTTCCCAGGCAGAGTAACCTCTGTGTCTCCCACAGCTGGGATGGGGAGTGGCCTGGGGAACCTTACAGAGGCTCCTGCCACTTGCATGGCTCGGAACCAGAGCAGCCAAGCCCAGAGAGAGCCTGCTCTGCTCTCTCTTCCATCCTGGAAAAGCGAAGGCTCACAGTCAGAAAGGAGGGGGATTAGAAGAAATTTCTCCTTGCACACCTAAGATTGTAGATGCATTATTAGCTTAGAAGTTCCTCACAGAGATGCAGGTAAAGGCGTGGGGGCATCTAGGAACCCAGGCAGGACCCTCCCTCTCCGTACTGAGATTTTCGCCCTCCCCAAATGCAGTAGAGTCTTTGGTTATATTCCAAGTTGCCCATTTCATCTAAAAGAAGGATCCCTTGGTGATTATGGTAACTGTGAATAAATTTTTGGAAATAAACAGCCCCTTTGGGAAAGGCAAGGATATTCATGAGGCTCTGTTTCTTTTCATGGTGCTTTCACATAGAAGGCTGACCTCATTCACTCATTCATTCTTTTGTTTATTCAGTAAACGTACAGTGGGAGCCCCTCGTGTGTAAGGCACTGGGCAGACAAGCCTAAGTTCGGCATAGTCTCAGCTCTGTGAGGGCTCAGGTTGTGTTGAGGTTCAGGCATAACCAGATAGTTTTTTTCAGGACTATTTCTTATTTTTAAAATATCCTGAACATATTCCTCTCCTGGACTTTCTCAAATAGCATTTAACTTAACTTTTTAAATTTAATATTTGAGTTTTAGAAAAACAATGATCTAGGTCACATATGTTTCATCAATTGAGTTTCCACAAAGGTGTTAAGGCAATTCAATTGGGAAAGGATAGTTGTATTCAATAAATGCTGCTGAAAAACAACTGGATTTTTAAAAAAATGAATCTTGACTCTTACTTCACACCATAAACAAAAATTAATTGAAATGACCTAAGTGTAAAAGATAGAAGTATAAAACTTACAGAAGAAAAAATTGGGGAAAGTTCCATGATCTTGCCTGAGGTGGTATTTTCTTAGGACACAAAAAACACTAATCCTTAAAAGAAAAGACAAATGTGACCCGATTAAAAATTTTGATTCCTTGAATTGTATAAGAAAGTATACAGGCAAATGAAAGATATGTTCAGAAAACATATGTGTGTATGATAAAAAGCTTGAATCCAGAATGTATGACGAACACTTACAATTCAAAATAAGAAAAATAAGTCAGTTTTGAAGACGGGCAAAAGATATGAACAGTAACTTTGCAAAATAAAATATACAAATGGCCAAAAAGTACATGAAAAGCTATTTAACATTGTCAGTCTCTCTAATAATTACCCACATCGATTTCATTGTAGACACCTGGGAAATATACAAACATATTGTGCTTGAATTATTCAATGGATAGCAACATGCGATAAACATAATTCTCCAAAAAAAGAAAGAAAAGATATTTAGCAGCAGTAGTTTTCAAGGATATGAAAACTGAAACCACAATCAGATACCACTACAACCTGTGAGAATGTCTAACACTGAGAAAGACGCACCATACCAAGCATCAGGGAGTGTGGGAAGCAGTTGGAATGGGAGGCAAAATGGCCCAACTGCTTTGGGAAAGAGTTTGGCAGTTTCCTCTGGTTCAATACACTGTTACCATGCTTGGGCTTCTTCCATGACCTGGCAATTATGAATTGGGCTGCAATAAACATTCTGATCCAAGTGCCCATCAATCCACGAATGGATCAATAAACTGTGGAATATGTACACCATGGAATACTATGCAGCCCTAAAGAAAAATGAAGACTTTATCTCCTTCATGTTTACATGGATGGAACTGGAAAATGTTCTTCTTAGCAAAGTGTCACAGGAATGGAAGAAAAAGTATCCAATGTACACAGACCTTCTATGAAACTAATATATACTTCTCAAATGAAAGAAACAACTTAATTCTAGCCCAAGAATATGGGGAGGGAGTGGGGAAGGGGAGGGGAGAAGGGTGGCTGGGTGGTGGGAGGGTAACCGGAAAGATCACCTATATTTCTGTCTAACAAGGGTACAAGTGAACTTTTCTAGAACTAGAATGTAAATGTTTTGACACAATGACTATTCAAATGACATGAAATTTATGTGAACCAGCTTGATGAAAGTATGTCAAAATGTATATGAAAACACTACACTGTACCCCATGTTTGCATTAATGTATACAGCTATCACTTAATAAAAAAAAACACTTCATGACTTTTTGGTTTAGCCACTGGAAGTATAGAATTGCCACTGACTGGGTCGAGAATCACCATGGAATGGGTTTTAGGTCAGGAACAATTACAGCAGAATTTTAGCTTTGGATATTTTGTTTTAGAGATGGTAACTATACACCAAAATGGAAATTTTGAAAAATGGTCAAAATGTTTAGACTTCAATAGAAATGTAGTCATTTATTTTGAAATAAGTTCTGCATCTGCTAAATCTGTTGTGCTTCCTGTATATAGAAACTGACATTAAAGAAATGCTATTCTTTAAAAAAAAAAATACACTGTTACCATATCACCCAACAATTCCACTACAGTTCTTAGTATTTAGCCAAGAGAAATAAAAACATATATCCATACAAAAATTTGCACATGAATGTTCATAGTAGCTTTATTCATAATAGTTACAAATCGGAGGTTTTCAGTTGGCACGAATAGGCATCAACTGTTGCGTGGATAAGCAAAGAGTGAGATATCGATGCCATGAAATGCTATTCAGCAATACAAAGGAAAGAACTAAGGCCTGAATCAACAGAGATGAATCTCAAACGCTTTGTGAGGTATGAAAGAAGCCAGATACCAAACACAACGCAATATATAGTTTTGTGTCTATTAACTCACAGAAAAGGCAAAACTAATCTAGAGGCAGAAAAAGCAGAGCAGTAGTTTCTCGGGGTTAGGGATGAGGGAGACTGCTGGCAAAAGTGTGCAGGAAAACTTTTTGGTGATGGAAGTAGCCTGTGTTTTCACTGGGATGACAGTTGTATGATGGGTGCACACAACTCTCAAAACTCATTGTACTTTAAGTGGAAGCATTCTGCACATCATTAGACCTCAATAGCACTGATTTATAAAGAACAAGTAAGCAAGGGAAAGTAATCAAAAACATTTGAATAAATAGTACTATTTTATTTTTATCAAGATTTCAAACTGTAGGGTAGTGCCTGTGGCTCAGTGGGTAAGGTGCTGGCCCCTTATATCAAGGATGGTGGGTTGGAACCTGGCCCTGGCCAAACTGCAACAAAAAATAGCTGGGCATCATGGTGGCTGCCTGTAGTCCCAGCTACTTGGGAGGCTGAGGCAAGAGAATCTCCGAAGCCCAGGAGTTGGAGGTTGCTGTCAGCTGTGACACCATAGCACTCTACTAAGGGCGATAAAGTGAGACTCTGTCTCAAAAAAAAAAAAGTTTTCAAACTATATAAACTAATTCCTGAACTGAATTTTCCCATAAAACAAAACAGAAAAGTGTTATGTATAAGAAAACTCCCACATCCTGACCGCATTCTCACCACAATCTTAGGCTCTGGAAAGCAATGGTATATTCATCACCTAAGTAAGAAATAGCAGAGAAGAAAGTTCTCTTAAAATCCTGGAAGGAATCCTTCAATTCCTACTTAGGAGGTGTTTTTCCTACTTAGATGCCCAGGAGAAATAGGGGACTGGCCATTTATCTCCATAGTACTACAAATCCACAAATACTTAATTTTCTGCTTCTCCTCTCCTAGAATTTCCATAATGGTGTAGAATGCAGAACAGACTGGCCTCCTGTTAGAGCCAGGAGAAGGGAAAAGGAATTCCAATGCTGGCTTAAGACAACTGCTCTCTGATGAAGAGTTAACTTATTTTATCATCTTGTAAAAGGACTAAGAGTTTATAAGCAAACATATTATATATTTTTTTACTTGAAGCATTGTATTTCATTGATGAACAGTGTGCATTTGATAACACAGGCTGCTGACATCTGTTATAAACAAAGCTCTGCAATGACATATGTGTGCACTACCCCTTACAAAAAGCTAGACTAAAATGCCCTAGCACTGGAAGGAATGGCCATAGTGTGTTACAGAACACACCAAGAAAACAGAAACTGCATTCCCAGAGCTTCCTGGAGGAGGAGTCCTACAGGTATTGAAGGAGAAGGAATTAATTTCTAAAGTAAGCTATATCACCCTCTTGAAATTTGGTAAGTTGGCAGCAGTGAGATTTTGCTTTGGTTTTCAAAGCAAAAGTCCTGTTGCATGGCCCATGTTTTAGAGAATAGAAGCAAACACCAAACTGTGTGTCCTTGTCATATCTTAGATTGCAAAACAATAGATTTGATTCTCCCTTTGTAAGTTCCTTAAACAAAGGATGTCCCTTCTCCTGGGCTTCTATCCGGACCCAGGGGAGTGCTTACTGGCAAACTGCAGGCAGTTCTAGAGAAGGCCCCCCCATGGATCTATATCTGCCTTCACTTCTACCTTTTTGAGGGGTAGGAAATAGACCCAGATGGTACACAGCCAGTGGAATAGAAACCCTGCCCTACATAACTATGTACTGGCATGCTGGGGAGGGCTTGCATGGGGTGGGGTGGGGTTGGAGAGGACCTTTGCATTGGAGATCTGTTTGTGACCAGATAAGAAAGTCCCCTCCCACCCCCACCCCCCACTGAGACATTCAAGGTCACCTTCTATATCTACAGCCTGGGTAAGCAGGGCTTCTCCTGGGATTGCTTTTCTTTTTACTGTCTTCAAAATAGAGACAGTTTCCCAAGATCTCTTCTTGGTCCTTATCTGTGCTCTTGACACTTGCCAATCTCATTTTCATCCTTCCGTGTCTGTTCTGACCTGACCTTGAGTCTGTGAAGGTGATTTTAACCCAGGCAGGGCTTGGGGCTTCCAGTCAATACAGGAAGCCACACAGGGGCCCATGATTGAACGGCGAGCATATCACAGAGGTGTGCTCAGGGTACAGACCAGAGGGATGGCATGGTGGAGGGGAGGGGAATGTTTGTAGAGAGGTGATAATCTTGAAAGACATTCAGGGAGTTGCCCAGCAAGAAACAGGTTGAGGAGGGGAAGGGCATTCCAGGTAGAAGGACCATTATGAGTAAAAGAATCAAATTGCCTCAGGTAATTATAAGAATATTGGCTTTAGAGTGGCACCTGTGGCTCAAGGAGTAGGGTGCCGGCCCCATATACTGGAGGTGATGGGTTCAAACCTAGCCCTGACCAAAAAAAAAAGCATATTGGCTTTAAGTATAATAACACCTCCCATATAACTCTTACTATGTACAAAATCTTATCCAAACTTTTTAAATACTATTACCTATCTATCAAAGCCCATCCCAAATGATACTTTCTCCATGAAATCTTTCCTGATCTCTCTCCTTGGAAATAACCTCACTTTCGTCTAGGCTTCATGGGATATGACCTATGATGTTGTTCTCTACCTTATAGTGTAGTCAATAAAGTGTTCTTGATCTCTTGTGTTCATCTCTAAGCTCAGAGGGTCTGGATACAGATGGAGGTACATTTCAGCCTTCACAGCTCCCAGTAGAATACCGTGTACACATTTGCTCCGTGTGTGAATGAATGGGTGACTGGTCTCTTCAGGTGCCCTTATGGTAACTCACTGTTACTTTTCCTTCTTAGAGTCACTAGTTGAGATTTAGGGTTCAAATCCTTTTTCTGCAGCGTAAGACTATTTGTGAGTATTCCTAATGCTGTCCAGGGGTGCACTGGCCCAGGTTAACCTGTACAGTAAGCTGTTTCATTTCCTAAATTTCCCTTCTTTCTATAACCTCATTCCCAAAAAAGTTCTTTCTAAGAGCCTTCCGGTCCTTCTATCTGCTGGTGTCTGGGATCATCTTGATTCTAGGGTGACAACACCTTTCTTTAAAATCACCTCACCCCAGGTGGTGAGCTCCCCAAGTTTTACACAGAGAACATGCCCGATATTCACACTCCTGGTGCACGGCATTTCTCTCCCTCATCTTCCCATTTTGGAACCTAATTCCTTTAGATTCTCTGAGGCTCCCGCACCAACCCTGCCTTCCCTCTCCCCTGGATCTTACTTGCCCACCATCCCACAACAGTCCCCTCCATCTTGGTGATGCAGAGCCAGGTCCACTTTTCTTGTTGTTTCTTCCTGGGAAAGCTTTGTCATATCTAAAAACCAATTTCCTTATAGTCTGGGTGCTTTGAGAAAAACTCTCAAACTGTGTTTGTCCTCTGCTCTCCCACCCCCCAGCATTGACATAGAAGAAGACTCCTTTGACCAGGTGTGTAGATTTCCAACCTTGGCCACCAAACAGTGCACACTAGTTGGTGTTCTCTAATTCAAGTCTGCCACTGTCTACCTGGAGGTAGTGTGAGATTCCACAGGGTATGGACTCAGTCTCCCCAACTGCCTGCTTGGTCCAACCCCAGTCACAAGTCTAGGCCTCTAGGACTTTTGATCAACTGACCATCTTTGGGTTGGAAATCCCATGACCCCTACCTTGGATTTGATTAATTTGATGGTGTGGCTCACAGAACGCAGAGAAACACTTATCTTTACTGGTTTATTATAAAAGCCATTATATGATAACACAGATACAAGGATACAGATGAAGAGATGTGCAGGGTGAGGTGTGGGGGAGGGGCACAGAGGTTCCACGCCCACCCCAGGGCACACCACCCTCTGGGAACCTCCACAAGTTCATCTATGCTGAAGCTCTCTGAACTCTCTGAACCCAGCCCTCTAGGGTTTTTAAGACAATGTGTCAAAATGTGATTAATCTTCAGGATATGGAGCAGAACTCTCTCTGGAATGAGGGTCTTATGACCCACAATGGAAAAGATGGGGGCAGATTAGAGCCCTGCTTGGGACAAGTGAAAGGAGGCAGGAGAAAGGCCAGAGAGATTCCGCTTCCTGAGGCCTGCTCCTGGGGCCTGGCGCACCCAACATTGTAACAAAAGCTGCTGATATGGGCGGCGCCTGTGGCTCAAGGAGTAGGGCACCGGCCCCATATACCGGAGGTGGCAGGTTCAAACCTGGCCCAGGCCAAAAAAAAAAAATACTGCTGACAAGGGATGTGGGAGTTAGAAGCCAGGAACCATGGACTAAAACCCATGTATATATCATAACACCACACTGTAATCTCAGGGTTTTTCCCCATTCCACATGTCATGGAAACCACTTGGCTGCATGTGTCACATAGTACATAACAGCTGTTGTGTCCTTTGGCTCCATGTCTTGGTTCATATTCTCTCATATACCCTTACAGAAACTTTCCCCTTAGGCTCCTTCAGATAAACCAAAGCCTAGACTTACATTTCACGGACACCAATGTTAATTGACACAGGCGATGCCAAACATCGCAAGTAGTTTGGTGGAGAAAGCAGACATGGGGAGAAGAATCTATGTAGACAATCTCCCGGGGGAGCAGGGGGCCCTGTGTGCTTGGGGAGGTCAGATTTCAGGGAGGTCTCACTGACACCCAAGCCCAGATCACGAGGTGCCCATGCATGGGATGGGATGGCAGAAGGCAGACAGGCAGCAGTGGAAAGGGATGGAGAACATCCCAGGTGCAGTGAGCGGATGTAAGACTGGCCTCATTTACAAAGCCCTCTCTCTCAAGATTCCTGCTTTATTGCCTTGAGCATTTCCCTTAATGGACTTCTGGGCTTTCTAGCTCCATTTTAAGAGTCTTAAGAGTAAAGATGCTTGTCACTTCCTTGGGATTCCTTGAAATTAAAAGAACTGGTAGACACTGCTAAATATACACAGAGCAAAACCTCATGTTGTACCTAATAAATACGTACAACTATTAATTGTCAATTAAAAGTAAAACAAAAGTTTAAAAAGAGAGAGAGAGAGAGACAAAAAAAGAACTGCTGATATCCGGCAGGTATTTGCTGAGGGAGTCTGCAGGGGAGGGCTCCTTTAAACGTGGTGGAAGGTTTGTCCCCTGTGTCTCTTGCCCTGAAATGAAGAGTGAACAGACGATCAATAGCTTCTTGCTTCTGGCCTGGGTGTGGTAACATACCGGCCATTAGTATGCTGTTGGGCCCTTTCCATAGACATTTGTTTCCCGAAGCTGTGCTGCTGCGGCATTTCTGAGGCACTTGGCTTCCTCTCCAACTGTTTGCACACCCTCAGGGAGGAAGGGCTCTCTCTCCCCCCCTCTCTTTTTCTGTTTATGAACAAGGTAATGTATGTCAAATTGCTTTGGCTTAACCAGGCAATTGCATACCTTTAAAAGGTACGGTGAAATGTTTCTCTGCGGTCAGATTGGCCCATAATGCACATCTGTTCTCTTGACCAAACTCCAGCAATCTGCCCTCGCTTAGCTGCGGACTCCACAACCTGCTCCTGGACGGTGTCCTGGAGCCAGCCAGGGAGCCTTGTTGAGGCCTCTGCCTGGGCACTGAGAGTGCAGGGCAAAGGGGTCAAGAGCTCCAGGGCACCCCAGGATATCTACAAAAATCTCTGCAGGGACCTGGAGGGAAAAGGGAGAAAGGACGAGGACTTCCCATAGAGAAGGCCTGTTTACTGCTTTGGGGAATTTTTGAGTGGAAACAGTCCTCTGAGAACAAAAGAGTCCTCTGCACTTGATCTCAATAACTAGTGCAGGAGAGGAGGAGAGGGGGGCAGAGGTGCCACAGCACTCATTCCAACATGCTGGGGGAAGAAGTGACCCATGGTTCTGTTAAGAAAGGGGAGCCCTTGTGAGATGCAGACATTAGTTAGGAGAAATAGAAAGGAAGAGCTAAATATGAATATTCACCCACTCTTCATTTACTAAATACTTATTATCTGCTCTATGCGAGTCACTCAAAGGAGCCTTCATTTTGTTTCATTTTATTTTGTTTCATAACTTAGATTGCACGTATTTTTATATACCAGCATTGAATATAGCAATATTTCATAATGCTTTTTTAAAAAAGTCTGGGTTTCGAGGCAGACGTGTGTTTGGGAATCCCATTTCCAGTATAACCTTGGGATTGTACTGGAAGGTCTCACGTCTCACACCTACTAAAAGTTTCGGCAGTTGTTCTTTGAGAGCTTCCTGGGTGCAAAACACTGTGCTAAGTGCTTTTTGTCCATGATCTCATTTAATCCTGGCAAAATCTCAGTAATATACACAATGGCAACTACGCATGTTTCATCAGTTTACAGATGACCAAACTGAGGCTGAGTCAGACCAAGTGAACTGACCTGGGGATTCCTCAGTCAGTGAGTGGCAGGGCAAGGGTCCAAGGCAGGCCTGATTCTAAGTCCCTGCCTTTAGCCAGTACACACGCGGCTGCTCACTTTGAGTGTCTTTGTGTAACAGGGGTCCTTTGACGCCGCTTCCAAGGCTGTGGAGCCCTAGCTCCTGTCAGAGCCCTCAGCCCGACCCCACCCCCACTCCTCTGCCCCTCACCCCTGCCCACCCTGCTAGCTCTGTTGCTTTGAACCCAGGGCTCAAGCTCCTGCAGCGCCCACCCACCTGAACGCAGATCAGGCAGCTGAGGGGAACACCTGGGGTTGTCCCTGGACGACGTCCCTGTGGGAGCACGGGTGTCTGCAGTCTCCAGGGGTGGGACCTTGGATCTAGGGGCCTGGTAAGCAAATGAATCTCCACTCCAGGTTGGATCTTAAATTCTTCCAGATTGGGAAAGGCCATGGCAGAGGTTCAGAAAAATGCGCCGGCTTGGCTCTTCCACCCTTGGGAGAGCGCTGTGTGTTTCCACCTCTTGCCGCCAGTGCGGTCTGTGTGGAGTCAATGCCTCGTGGGAAAGTGGCCGTGTGCATCGAGGGCAGGGAGGGGAAAAGGCAAGTGGCCCCTGGACCGTCTACGGGAGGCGCTTCAATCACCTTTAATTATATAGCGGCTCAACTGGCTTCTTTCTCATTAGAAATGCTCCCGTGGGCCTCTTGTCTGGCTGATAAAATCTTCCCATCTGTCTCCACCAACGGATTCCTCTAACTTCTTAAAAGCTCAGTCAGAGACTTTGCCTTCACTGGGAGAGGGCCAGGGTGCGGGTGGGTTAAATGCAGGATTTTTTGCTGGCTTCAGCAGGGTGGTTTCTGAAACTCAGTGGCTTTGGATTTTTTTTTTTTTTCCTAATTAAACAAACTGTCTCTGAAGTTAGCTCCCTTTCTATGGGATTAATGTCTTATGCTTGGCTATTACATGTATTTAGAAACGGAACAGGATTTGGTTCTCTTTGGAACTGAACTAATTTGCCATTTGTGGTTAAGAGCAAAACTCAAGAGTCCATGGGGTGCAGAGCAAAGGCGTTTTGCTTTTCTTAGATGTACACTCTCAGCTTGGGATGCCCACATCAATGGTAGCTAAATTACAGCAACTGGCTCATTTGCTTTTGATAATTTATAGCCATTATGTTTTTGGGTTTTTTTCCTGTTGCCTTAGAAAGGGAAGAGGAAGATTTATAGAATACTTGTTATGATCTGGGCCCTTTTGGTATGTTATTTAATTTAATTTCATTCTTGTGACATCTCCTTTGGAAAGCATTGTAATCCTAATGAAATCTGGCTAAGAATGTGTCTTGGTCAGATTATACTTAGTGGATTAGGTCAGGCTGACCCCAACGCCTTTCTCTATGCACACTGCTTCCCAGCCCTCCCAGTACGGACCACAATAAAGTAAGTGTGGAGCAATGGCTCTCAAGCTCATGTGGTGACCGCATGGTCTTGTAGGTTGGAAGATCAAATGCAAGTTGCTTTTTTTTTTTTAAGGTGCTACTTAATGTGGTGAATCATATATTGTTTTCCACAGAGTTAATTTGTCTCACTCTCACCTGGGTTTTGATGATTCTTTGAAAGGCAGTCATTATTAACAGATTGGATTGGACGGAACCACCTGAGTTCCAAACCCAGCTCTAACACTTACCCTCCCCCACCGCAGTTACTTCACTGGTAACGTTGGAATCATAATGCAGCATCTACTCTTAGCTGTTACATGTGCGGAGAGCTACCCCCCGTAACGTGTGCGAGCGAGTACAGAGTGAGGCTGTGCAATGTAAGGCATTATTCTTGAGTAGGAGGCAAAAGGTTGAAGTGGCAGCGGGTCGCCCACGGGTGTGTGGCTCGCATGAGGATCACCTGTCACTTGTGTCAGGGCAAGGACAAGTTAAAAAGCCCTGAGTGGGAATCATTCCGCTGGTGGAGGTATCCATCCTAGCCCTCAGCACTCACCTTCTGGCAACAGATAGAAACAGCTTACCAGAGTTTACACACCTTGAAATGAATAAGGGGGTTTACACTCCTGAGTGTGCTATACATACTATTAATAAAACGTGGCTAAGAGATGCCCTTTCTCCTTTCTTCTTGAAAATTATTATTGCCATTGATTTTTATTTGTTTGTTTGTTTGCAGTTTTGTTTCTTTTTTATTTGGCCGGGGCTGGGTTTGAACCCACAAACTCCAGCATATGGGGCCAGTGCCATACTCCTTTGGGCCACAGGTGCCACCCTATTGCCATTGATTTTTATGGTTTTTGTTTGTTTAGATTTACAGAGTGTATTATTTAGGAAAAGTACACTTTAAGCTCTGTTTTTCTTTGCAACATCTCTCCCCTTCTCTTACTCGCTGCCAAATGTCTAGATATTATATGTGCTTATTCTTTTATTTGACAAATATTGAAGCTGCTCTTCCTAGAGTCTTGGACTTGAATTCTATAGGTTCCTATGCACTAGGAGGATAGGTTCTAGTGCAGGGAGATATCCATTTATGTAATGGTCTATTCGATTCATATCATATATGGGAAATATGTTGGAGGCAGGAGAGGGAACAGCTTTCTGTGTCTGGAGGAAAGAAGGAAAGCAAGGGAGGCTTTGAGGTAGAGGAAACACAGGGAGGGGTATGGGAGGCATGGGGCATTCTTTGTTTCCAGACTGTAGGTGGTGTGATGGGACTGAAGGCAGGGCACACAGGGTGGGAGTCACTCCAGGAAAAGCCAACAGGCCCAGAGTACAAGAGTACAAGGGAGCTTCCAGACCACAGCAAGGACCTCAGCCTTTCTTAAGTATACACTAAGAAAACTTTCCAGAGGCTTAAGGGAGTAGCAGCATCAAATTTCCATTGTAGAAGAAATGGGCTGAAATTAGAGGCAAGAGACCAGTTCATAATATTAGTTCATGTTTTAGCTCACTTAATCCTCAAGTTGGCCCAGTGAGGTGGGTGCTACTATCATCCCCACCCTACTGATGAAGAAACTGGGATACAGAGAAGAAATTGTCCTAAGGTTATATAATTCCTAAGGTAGGCTGCATGCATTTGAAACCCTATCAGCATGATTCTAGAGTCTGAGATGTAAATATTAGGCAATGGTGTCTTTCTAGAAACCTACCATCTAAGATTCTATAATAATAATCCTCATGTAAAATGATGAACAGCCAAACCGCTTGTGTCATACAGGGGAGGCAGAATAGGGGATAATTGTCCTCTATAACAAAGATTGCTAGATGTTCATTTATTATCTACACTTTCTCTCTTAGAGCTCCTAGTTTTTGTTTGTTTGAGACAGAGTAGCAAGCTGTCACCCTGGGTAGAGTGCCGTAGTGTCACTGCTCACAGCAATCTCAAACTCTTGGGTTTAAGCAGTCTTCTTGCTTCAGCCTCCCGAGTAGCTGGGACTACAGGTGCCCACCACAATACTTGGCTATTTTTTGGTTATAGTTGTCATTGTTGTTTGGCGGGCCCAGGCTGGATTCAAACCCACCAGCTCTGGTGTATGTGGCTGGTGCCTTAGCCGCTTGAGCTACAGGTGCTAAGCCAGAATGCCTAGCTTTTATCCAAGCACCCAATCACCTAGTATATAGGCTGTATTTCCCAGCTATCCCTGCTGCTAGGCATGACCATGACACAAAATGCTGGCAAATGAGATATGTGGGAGAGTTGCAGCAGTGTTCCTAGAGATTGGCACACTCTCTTTGCCTCTTTCTTCTCTATGACTTTCTCCATCCTGCTGCATGAAATGTGGATGTGGTGGCCACCATCTTGGATCATGATAGCAGGAGTCACTCCTTGAGGGAGCCTGGATACCTGAAGACTCTATGGAGCAGAGCTGGTATTCCAGCCTGAACTGCTTCCTCCAGGATTTCCCCTGAGAGACAAAAGTTTGTCTCTGTCGTCATTAGTGCAGTCTCATTTGGGGTCTTGGTTACTTTCAGCCAAATCTAATTCCAATGAATACAACCGCCACCATCCTAAAAGGGAAAAAATTATGAACATTAGAAATATGAGGAGATAGAATTATCAAAGTCAAGTCTGCAAACACACAAAAAAGTCATGGTTCACTTTATTTCATGGCAGTTTAAAAGAATCTCAAGTTTTTTTTAGTAAAAAATAAAAATAAGGGAAACTATGCCCAAAGGAAAAAGTGGGCCTGAGCCCCCATCTGCCAGGGCAAGGAGACACAGAGTGCCAGATTCTATTGTGTTGCACCCCTACCTGCCACAGGGAGAAAGCAGCAGGTGGATTTGATTATTCTTCCGAATTCCCCACCTCCTGAAAGAGGATTGTACATCCACAACCTTTCCCATGTGACACTGACAGTGATAGGCACAGTGTAATCTATATGTATCCTCACACTGCTGACATGAGGTTTGGCCATGTGACTGGCTCCATCAATAAGATGTTAGTGGTTGTGATCCAGGTAGAGGATTAAACATGTTTGGGTTTCACTAGCTTTTTATATTTCTGTTATCTACTGTGAAAAGGACATGCCCTTGAACAAAATGCTTGCTTGTATACGAAAATACAAAGATATGAAGATATCGAACTGGAAGGGCTACATCCAGGAGTATATAATCCAACATTATCTCAGTGACCCCTCTTTTTAGTAGCAGCTTTATTCAGATATGATTCAACCCAATCCAAGTTACCCACTTAAAGTATACAATTCAATGGTTCTTCTTCTAGCCACAGAGTTGTGCAGTCATCACCACAATTAATCGTAGAACATTTTCATCACCTCTGAAATCACCTCCATACTTTTTAGCAACTACTTCCCACTCCTTGCACCCCCTATCCCCAGTCTTTGGCCACCACTCATCTACTTTCTGTTCCTGTGGATTTGCCTGTTCTGGACAGTTCACATGATGGAATCATGTATATGCAATCTTTTGTGACAAGCTTTTTTCCCTTAGCATAGGGTTTTCAGGCTTCTCATAGTTTTAGGGTTTCTCATAGTAAATACATAATTTGGCATATGAATTACTATACTATTCTCTTTGAGATTTACTGGCGTGAGACAGTGTCCCCAGGAGCAATCAACTTGTAGGAGACATGACATTTTTGTAGAGCTGAGGTCAGACGCTGGATGGGCAAATTTACACAAGTAAATGCTACCTTCAGACTGGGTGCCTAGGTGGTATTTCTGGACACATGCCTATTACAAATATTTATTATGGGCTTAAAAATCTTCTACATAGTTCCTGGAGAATGAAAGTTTCTTTCCTTGCAACCTTGGTACTTAAGTCATTCCTTCTACATTCCACTGTGTGTGATGATATCAGGATTCTAAGTATTACTTCTTTGTCTGTGGCCTGAATTCTTGGACATCTTTATTTTACTGAGCTAGCAGGTTTACAGATGGCCAGGTTCAAATACATTTGTAAATATCACTAACATTCTACCAAGCGGCTCTGTGTCTATATTATCATGAAGACACCACAGAGAATAAGGGCTCTGTGGAGTTCACCATGTCAGAAATGTGCCGTGTTATCTGGAGAAGTTTTGTACAGATTCGTGACAGTTAATGATGGGGGTGGAGTCAATATTTTGGGAGTGTACACTTTGAAATTGGTATTATTTTGTTGCATTACTTTGCTTTATTTGATTTCCAAAATTTAATTTATGTTGAATGCCGGTTATTCTTAAAGGAGGGCAAGAGGATTTAATCTTCTCAAAAGTGTTCAAGAAAAGAAGGAACATGGAGTTAGAAAGGTTCCAAAATCCTACATGAAAAAATTCAAGGCAGATATGGTGGCTGGTGCTTGTAGTCCCAGCTACTTGGGAGGCTGAGCCAGGAGGATCACTTGGACCCTGGAAGTAGCTATGATTATGCCACTTCACTCCACTGTATTACTCTGGGTAATAGAGTAAGATCCCATCTCATAAAAGAAAAAAACAAACTACAAAAGTAGTGAATCCAAATGCTTACAGGGCCAGACAGGAATAGCTAATCAGATGGAAGAATTCAAAGGGACTACACCAAATTGGAGGACAGAGATCAGCCACGTTCTCTTATCCCTAGCTTTAAAATTAGACATAAATAATCAAAAGGTGTATAAAAACAGTCTATCAAAATACACTCTTGAGCAGCCCTCTGATAAAAGAGAACATTAAAAGGTAAATTAGAGGGCAGTGCCTGTGGCTCAAAGGATTAGGGAGCTGGCCCCATATGCTGGAGATGGCAGGTTCAAACCTAACCCTGGTCAAAAACTGCAGAAAAAAAGGTAAATTAGAAAGTATTGAGGAAGCAAGAGAACACAACAATCCACATGAATCTTTGGGAAGAGTGAAAGCTATACTTAGAGGAAAAAGTATAGCCTTAAATGCTTGTATCAAGGGTCAAACCTTTTCTGTAAAGGGTAAAACTTTGTGGGCCATATAGTCTCTGTCAAAATTCTTTTTTGTTTGGTTTGTTTTGGTTTACAGCCTTCTAAAAATGAAAAAACTAAGCTGTAATGATGCTACTGCACTCTAGCCTGGGCAACAGAACTGTCTGAAAAAAAAAAGTAGAAATCATTCTTAGCTCCCAAGTTGTGCAAAAATAGGCTAGGAGTGTTCAATTTGGTCCATGCATAATAGTTTGTTGGTTCTGGCTTCTATTATTAAAAAAGACCAAAAAGAAAACCTAAGTGCCAAGTTTATCAAATTAGAAAAACAAAAACAAAATTATAAAGAGAACTTAATAAAGGCAAAAGATAAAATCACTGACAAGAAACAAAACAAATAGTAGAAAGACTAAATAAACTTGAAGCTGGCTGTCAAGACAAATAAAATAGAGAAACCCTTTGAAGTCTAAATAAGAACAAAGGAGAGAGCAAAAATAGACAAGATTAGCAATGCGAAAGGAGGTGTAACTGTGGATACAAGAGGGATTAAGATAAGATCTAAGACAAATCTGAGATAAAATCTAAGAGAATACAGCATACAGCTCTATAGTAGTAAGTTTTGAAAACTAAAATAAACAATTTCCTAGCACCACTACCCAAATTGATTCAAGAAGCAATGAAAACTTGAGTAGGCCAATTACCATAGAAGAAAGTAGATGAAAGATTTACTGTTGAAACAGGCACCAGAATCATATGGGTTCACAGGTTTACATACTCTTTAAAAAACAAATAATTTCACTAGCCTTTAAAAAAAATTCCAGTAATAGAAAAAGGCAAGAAGTTTTGAAAATTTTTTTAGAAAGTAAAGAGCAGCAAATAGGTTTTATCTCCTGGGCCGACTCATAGCAATGGGTAGTGTTCCCTGTGGAGAGAACAGAGGCGCAGTTGAGATCCAGTGGGAAAAAGTGGGGATTAGTTTACCATTCTTGACTCAGCGTGGAATATAAAGTCAGATGTATCTCGTATGATATTTTCTGCTATTTTCCACAGATATAGCTGGAAATTGCTCCATGATGGCTTATAGATTTCTTATCAATTTAATTGAGAAAGCTTCCACCTTCAGTAAGATTTCTTTTCCTCTACTGACCATTCAGTAGTCATATGAAAACCATCTAAATTCAGTTCTGGGGCCCACGTTTAACTCTGTATTAACCATCACTGCGATGGGTAAGGAACAGAAAGCTGAGGAACTCACGGGCTATTTCCCGGCATCGGACCATGGTGGGAACATCATCTTTCTCGCTTCTGATGCCTTTGCTGCTTTGTAACTGGGCACAAATCTTCCCATTCCATTGGTTAATAGTCATCTCGGGGCTTTATTTTCCTAATTCACCAAATGTAAAAATGACCAGATTACGTCTCTTCCCTTTAAGAGGCTGTGCTTGCCAGCCCTGCCGGGGCTTCCCCAGCCCATCACAGCTACCCCTGCGGGTGGGAAGAGGGAGAAGAGCCCGGCACAGTGGGACGGGAGGCAGAGGAACCGCCACTGAGATGAGTAAATCTTCATTATTATAAAAAAGGGAATCATGGCTTTACTATCCTCATTTTTATGATGAAGTAAAGTAAAATGGAAAGGAAGCGCGAGAGAAATGATTGCTTAGTAAACGGCCTCAAACCTAGCACGTGTTTATTTAAGCGTCTCTACAAACATAACCCTGGGTGTCCGTTAAATCAGCAGGCATGTCAGTTGGCACTTCTGGTTACAGACCATTTTACAGTCATACATCATTCATAGCCGTAAAAGCCATTTGCCCTCTGTCACCCAACCAATCAGGATCCAGCCAGGAGGAAGCCACGCAGGAGCCTGGCAGTTTCCTTCCAGCGTCTCTGAATTCCACAACCTGGATCAGCAGAATGTCACAGAAAATTAACTCCCCTGGTTATTAAGAATCCCTCCCCCCAATATATGAAATCGTATATCGTTCATAAGAAATGATAGGATTTCCGGCTAATATTTACCCCATCACTAGCCACACCTTGGGATATGCCCCGGGGGCAGAAGCCACAGGCATTGCACACAAGCCCTTGTCGCACCTGCTGCTGTGAAGCATTGCCGTGAAAGGCCACGGAGGGGACCCTGTGGCCCACGCCTCTGCAATTCACTCCCAGTACCTGCTTGGAGCGGATTTGAAATTGATGTCAGTGTCTTAGCCACCCGGCCGGTAACCTCGATCTGCCCTTGCTTCGCTCCTGCGATTCCACCTGCTTTCACCCTCGCCTCCTCACTATCATTTTCTTACTGAAACCAAGATGAGATCCCTGCTCAGGCCTGACGTCCACCTTGGGCTCACAAACCACATATCTTTAGATTCTTCCCGAATGCCTTTGTCCCTGGGCTGGTATCTAGTTGAAATGCCTCCCTAAACCTGCAGTCTTCTCTTTGAATTTAGTATTTCTTAACTCTTTCCCAGCGCACACCCTCATATATGAAGAAGACTCAGTAGCAGTCGTCATAACCCCAGAGAGGGCTGGGACCAGTCACATCTGGCTCTTCTCTCCCTCTCTCCTTGGACATTCTGTGTGTCTTCCTGCCTCTCCAGTCATAACAGGCTAGGATCAATTTTCCAGTGGCAGCTTGGAAATAATAGTACAAAATGTATGTTAATACAGAAATATATTGTGAAACTGTCCTTAAACAAACAAATGAGCCACTTTAAAATATTACTGCTATAAATGACCATGACAGTAGCACAGCACATATAATAAAAAATAACTGCTGAAGAGAAGCTGCTGAATTACTATAGTAATAAACCAGATGTGATTATTATCATTTAACACGGTCATTGAATACCATGAATCCCTGAAGCCATTAAAATATTTATGATTAAACATTTGCTATTCCTTATAACAGAACATATAGTTGGGTACTAAAAAAACTGTTAAAGTATTATTTCAGCTAATATATGCCAGTTCTATAATAGAGGTCAACTAACATTGCCTGAATCCTTCAAAAGAGGGGCAAACATCTGCCTCTCCATATCTCGACATATTTCAGGACATTTATGCTGGTATTATATACTCTCTTGGTACTGGGTAGTGTGTATCCACCACACTCTACTAGGTGAAAATATGTTCCTATTCTGTATGTTCATGGACAGATGTGGGCCTGGGGGCTGTTCTGGTCATTCTTCTAGAAAAGAAGCAGATGTAGCAGATGCTTTCAGAGCCCTGTCTGGATCCCCTTGGCACTCGTGGTGAGCCTCCTACAGCAAGTATCTCCACCAGTGGGCTTCAGCTCAAGCCTGAAGTGCCAGGGAATTAAAGCCCCTGGGAGCAGCCCTTAGCCATGGCAGGTGGGAGTAGGAGAATACATATTTTGGCCAAATTCATGGACATACCTATCTCTTGAAATCTATCTCTTGATACACAGGTTGCTTCTCTAATGACTGTTTTCAGTTAAAACTTCAGCTAAACGTTAAGATGGGGTTTGTTATGCTGAAGAAAAATATGATAATCAGTGTCTTCTCAAATTTAATGAAACCCTTCTGCACACAGGGGTGCTCTTCCAGAGTGTTTGCTTTTCACCCTGTTTCTTGGCGTTGTCAGCTTCATCTGTGCTGGGTAGGGTTGATGCCAGGGAGGAAACTCACCCATCCATTGGACATCCTATCCTGGGAACAGCCCTGGAGCGGGACGACTCGGAAAGAAGAGCTGAGTGAGAATCCACCATCAGCACTTGTGGCTTACCTGAGTATTTTGATTATTCATGCTATTTTTGCCATATAATTCAGAATGGGCTACTCTTTGTCATTGGATACTAACAGTAATCACTTTTCCTTATATCTTTAGGGACAAATTTTTTTTAAAAAAAAATAAAGCACTTGAATTGTTGGAATTCTAATAGGAACAATATGGAAAGAAAAAAGAAAAGCCAGGCTCCGCACTTGTGGCTCAAGTGGCTAAGGTGCCAGCCACATACACCTAAGGTGGGGGGTTTGAATCCAGCCCAGGCCGTCCAAAACAACAATGATGGCTGCAACCAAAAAATAGCCAGGCATTGTGCCAGGCACCTGTGATCCCAGCTACTTGGGGGCTGAGGCAGGAGAGTCGCTTGAGCTCAGGAGTTGGAGGTTGCTGTGAGCTGTGATGCCACGGTACTCTACCCAGGGGGGATAGCTTGAAGCCCTGTCTCAAAAAAAAAAAAAAAAAAGAAAGAAAGAAAGAAAAAAAAAGCCAGAATTTTGGATAGAGGGCTGGATCTGTCCTAGATATGTTCCTTACTGGCTTATGACATACAAAGCACATGTTGTAGAACTCATTCAAGTCTCCTAACTTGCCAGAGCCTCATTTTCTCATATGTGAATGACCATAGCAGTTGTGTAAATTGATACAATGTGCGTAAAGCATTTATATATACTACCATATGGTAATGGGTGTTTAATAAACATTGATTTATTCAATGATGAATGAACGGCGAATTTACACACCCTGAAGCTGTTTCCATACTATCATGGTGACAACTCAATTCTTGGCATAAGTCATTACCTATTGGGAATCCATTTGGTTCCCAGCGTGTCACTTTCCAGCTTCCCCTAATATGATTTTGGCAGTGTGACACATCTCTGGCATGTAGGTTCCATCTTTGCCTTTATATTTCCAAGGTATATTCATATAGGTCTGCCCTCTTCTTATGGTTTCACATTTGTAGGTTTAAACATAAACAGGGCAGTGGTCCCATATATGTACAGGAAAAGTTGAAAAGCCTCAGACTGGAACAAAAAACATTTTCAAAGACCCCTGCTGGCTCAGTCAACCCTAATGAGCTATTAGGTCATTAGAGACTCTTTGCCATCAATTAGTCATTAGGTCAGCAGCCATTCATTGATGGCAGTGTTCTCCTCCTTAAAGAGACAGTACTATTAGAATGAAAAAGAGCTGTTGCTGGCATCTTTGAAGCTCTGAAAAAGTAGCTCCGAAGTCTAAAATGAGGGCTCATCCAAGATAGTGGCTTCAATTTTCAGGTTTTCTGAATGTGGTAAGAATTTCCAATGAAAGAATAGGGCTTGATAGGTTTTATATTTAGACATACAGCTCAGATGGGGTAAAACTGGCTCAGAATCTTTTGTTCTTGCATTTTATGAATCTTACATCCTTGGCCCTGATTCCTGTGACTTTCTAGGGGCTTGTCTTCTCGCGGTCACTTTTCCAACCCATTGTTCCTGTTGATTTCTGATCTGCCTGGATACGCTGTGGCTGCCAAGACACTGCTGGTTCCCTTTGGGGCTTCCAATCACTCTTAATACAGGGTGGCCATAAAGTCCGTGTGCAATTGCAATTATGGTTTCACATTTGTTTAATAACCAGAGCAGTGGGCCAGTGTTTGCAAGCAATTGCAATTGCACACGGACTTTATGGCCACCCTGTATAATAAAATGTATTAATATATAGGCTATTGAGACAATTCCCTGTGTTTGCATGTACGTGCTCGTGTGTATGTGCGGCAGATGTTACCTACCAATCCAGTCTGGCAAGTAACTAAACTGCTAAGAACTGAAGACTGAACATCATTTTTCATAGTGGTTCTGTCATACCTATGCCAAGGTAAGCCTCTTTGGCAGCTTTCTTGCCCTAGTCGGTCTCTTACTATTGCCTAGCTGCTCTGTTGCTCTCTGTCAAAACTTTCTTTCCCTCTATTTGTTTCTTGATCTGCCCTCAAAACCTCAAAATTACTCCAACATTTTCATGTAGAGCAATTTACCTCTGTCTTGGACTGTCTACCAAAGCTACCCAAATGGCCCATCTAAGTGTTTGCTAAAATGAAGGCAGTTATCTCTCCTAAAAGGAATTCTGCTGCAGCTCAGCTAACAGATACCCCCCTCCACCCTCCCCCAAATTGTGACAGTTGTGTAAGTATTCAAGAATCATGTGCATTAATGCTTAATCGTCTTTTTATTGGGGGGAGTTGTGTTGGAGAACTCCATTACCCATACTGCCTAGGAAGGCATCACACTTCCCAGAGTGAACTGTGGTCTCCCAAGGCTGGTTTGGTCTGAGTGTAGGTGGAGCCATGGTTTGTTTCTGTGGGAATGCATTTCTGAGGTTACAGTGAGCAAATATGATTCATTTAATACTTCTTCTTGGCTATCTTTCAATGAAAGCATATTTTATTACCTTTAATAAACTGGTAAGAATGCTTTGGGGGAGAATTCTTCTGCTGGGGCTGTCCAAGACTCAGTGGGAAGATGTGTCCTCTTTTGAAGGGGATAGAGCTGAGCAGTCTGATTTATTTCTGCCCCAGAGAAGCTGGTGTTTGATAAATACTTGATTTCTCAGTGATATTTACTTGAGAAAGCCTATTACTTTTAGTTTATTCATCTTCAAATTTATTTTATAGACAACATTGTTGTTTGATTCTCTATAAAAGAGGATTAAAACTACAGGGTAACGTTAGCATATTCTTGAAGATGAAATGCCATGATTCCCTAATATTAATTTCTTCAGGGATCCTGGGGCGGTGCTAGCCACATACACATAGGTGGCGGGTTCGAATCCCCAGCCTGGGCCTGCCAAACAACACTGATGGCTGCAACCAAAAAATGGCCAGGCGTTGTGGCAGGCGCCTGTGGTCCCAGCTGCTTGGGAGGCTGAGGCAGGAGACTCGCTTGAGCCCAGGAGTTGGAGGTTGCTGTGAGCGTGATGCCATGGCACTCTACCCAGGGGGATAGCTTGAGGCTCCATCTCAAAAAAATAAAAATAAAAATAAAGTCACTGAGACTCAAGTCCATGGCTGTTAGATGCCCAAGTCCAAGCTCTTTTTTTTTTTGAGACAGAGCCTCAAGTTTTTCTTCTGGGTAGAGTGCTGTGGCATCACAGCTCACAGCAACCTCCAACTCCTGGGCTCAAGTGAGTCTCCTGCCTCTGCCTCTCAAGTAACTGGGATCACAGGCACTCGCCACAACGTCTGGCTATTTTTTGGTTGCAGCTATCATTGGTGGGCCCGGGCTGGATTCGAACCCGCCACGTTAGGTTATATGGCTGGCACCTTAGCCACTTGAGCTTCAGGTGCCAAGTCCCAAGCCCAAGCTCTTAAGTATCACATAGAAATTCTTTCCCCATCCCAGCCCTAAGCCCCCAAACAAAAACAATACCTTCATTTCAACACTATTCTGCCTCCTGCCAAGGAACACGCCTGTCATCATATCTTTGTGGAAATTTAAGCTTATGGCAAAGCATCTCTCATTTTTGGGAAAAGGCTGAATTCCTTCAAGACTCTGTACTGGGAGCTCTTTACTGGGCAGTGTGAGAAGTGATAAAGGAAGAAAAGGACAAAGCTGCTGCCTTCAAGGAGATGGGACTGTAAGGCCCTGGCTTGTCGCCACTCTGAGTGGTGTAAGGCGCCTAAGCCAAGCCTTACCCAGACTGTGGTCAAAGCTCCCAAGATACCAGTTTATAACTCTGAAAATTTTAATGGTCCAAATGCTGAGGCATGGCACCGGGTGAGATGATGTAGAATTGAGCGTGGTGGGGGTTGGGCAGAATTTCTTTTCTTAAATGAAAAGCCCAAATAAAATGAATAAATGAAAACATAAATCACAGTGTCTTCTCTGGGCTGCTGGCTGGAGGAAAACAAATTAGAAAGGGCTTGAATGAAAGGAGTATTGAAGAAGCTTGACTTGAATTAAGTGGTTATATATTTTAAAAGCACTTTGTTGGGTCCTGTAAAAATAGCAAATAAAAAGGTAGTAATATCCCCTGGCTCTGTGGAGGCAAATACCAGTAATAAAGTAAGCTGGGAGGGGTGGGTGGGGGGAGGCTGAGCATAAACTTCAGTAGAAGGGAAAAGGAAAGCATTTGGTTTAGAAACACTTTCACTTCTCCCTTAATAATTAATGATGAGATGCTACGAGATTTCAAATAGATACCATGTGTCTTTCTAACACCACTCACTCTCCTCTTCAAATGGCCTCAAATGAAATTTAAAGACATCACTTGACATTTTTTTCTTTTGACAGGTAACCTAAATAAACTATTTCCGGGCTATCACTTTGTTATAATTTGAGGTCCTTTTTACAATCACTATTTCACAGCTTGAGAAAATTTTAACAGTGAATATTAAAGCCAGCATCCACTCCAGACCTCACAACAACTGGTTTGCAACTCCTGTTCCACCTGCTGGGTTATTAATTTTAAAACAAACATTCACTGCAGAGCTTAAGTATTTTTACAAAGATATAGAAGCTTGTCCAACGAGTCTTATAAAAATACTCATCAAAGAAAATAACAGGAGGAAAGTTACCAGGAAAGAGCTAAATGAACTTTCTCCTTGTTAAAAAATGCTTAGGTCCTTTTGTTTGTAAATGGCAGGTGGGTCGTACAATTCCAATGTAATTTCAGAAAGCCATCTTCTGAATGTAATAAACATGTCTGCAATAATAGGATTCAGAAAATAGCAAAATGCATTCCAGACGCCCTTTGATTGTGCATACAGAATAGAGAATTTAGCGATAATTGGCTATAACACAGTTATGGACAGCAAATGACACACTGTGGGGTTGGGTGATGTAGCAGCTCTGATTAGGGACGGTCCATTTCAGCCCAACACCAGAAACAAAATAGTAGCATACAGTGACACAGCACCTTCCTTCCCTCTCCCTGTCCCCTCCTATTCTCCCTTTTCCCCTCCCTCCCTCCCTTCTTTCCTTCCTTCCTTCTTCATGTTCTCCCTTTCTGTTTAATTGAAGTTGCACAAATGAGACTAGAAAATATTCTATTATGATTCAACTAATCAATTGTCAGCCGAGACTCCATTCTCTTTGGAGGCTAACAATTGTTTGGAAAGGAGAAGTAAGAACCCATGGAGAATTGACTTTTGGAGACTAAATGTAATTTGAGTCAAGAATTATAATCGGAAATAAACTATTACAATAAACAAGGAAACATGTACGCAGCTGCTTTCATTGTGTAATTTTATTCACTCTAGTTGAGAAAATAAAGAGATAATACTGACCGAAGCACCTGGGTATTTAATACAAACTGTAAAATCTATTATATTAAACAAAGTCAAAAGCAATGTGAAAGATCTTGAATCTATTCAAGGCATGCACCTCATTACAGACTTAGCAAATTAAAACACAAATAGGATTAGAAAAGAATAATGTAACAATCTCCCACTACGGTCCCTAGAGCATTAAGTCATAAATTGGGTTTGCATTAAATTGTGCCTGCAGTATTGAATTCAGGGAAAGAGCTGTGGGCTGGAGATAAACCATGCTGGGCTACTCACCAACTTTGGCAAAGCTATGTGTTTTCTGAGACATGCAGTAAATTTGTTAGAATACGGCAGGTCCACAAAAAAAAAAAATGAGGACTTCATATGGTAATGTAAAAATGATCAGTGTCACTCCATATGAAACCTACAAAGATGTAAATGCAGACAAAATCCTCATGTGAAATGGAGCTGTATTACCTACTTAGGTTTAAACCCATTTCACTACGTGCACTGCTTAATACCAGATACGTTTAAACAAAAACAACTAATCAAAACTCTTCAACACGGAGGTTTTAATGATTTTTTCTTTGGCCTGGATTTTTATTTTTGTTTACTTGATTGATTTTGGAAAGGAAGGAAGAAAGGGAGAAAGCAAACCATCCTCTTTAGAGATCACGTGGACTTTCAGAATATCCACAATGAAGTTCCTTTTCCTTCCACATGAAGATTACACTTTAGCTATTCTGGTTGATCCGTTGAAAAATACATATGACTTACTTTAAAAGGCAGCTGGATATAGTTAAATCAATTACCCCATACATGCATTAATGTATGCATGATCTATGCGTTTGAAAAACACTCCACTACAGAGCATGTTCCTTGTTATAAGTTTACTTTCCTGAGTTTGTTTCCTAATCCCCTGTACAGGAGAAACCACAGCAGGAGGAAAGGAAATTGCTCTAATTATTCTGTGGCACCCATGTGATGTGCCTCTGTCCTGAAGTTAATTCTTTGCTGTTGCTTCTTCTTAAATGGACTGGCCGGCTCTGCTCAAATGAAGAAGATAGCTGTTGGCCCTTGGGTTTTTCAATCCCATTTTCAGGTGCAGAGCGCTATTTATTTTTTCTTCCTTGACTTCCTAAGGAATTATGAGAATTAAAGAAGATAGACAGAAGAAGCCAAGGAGATAGTAGGTACAGAAAAATATTAGGCTCCCCCCCCACATCACTGATTGTAGGTCATGAAAGCAAAATCATTGAGCCCCCACCTCACTCGTTCCCCCAGTGGGAGTCTAAGCTTCTGTGCTCAGACGTGTGCAGGGACTCTCCACTTGTCCATTTTAGTCCTCCCTGCTGGGTAAGTCCAGCCTCCTCTTCCTCTTCAGCTTCTCTCCCAGTCATTGCCTTTGAGTGCCCACAGCTCTCCCTCCCAGCCCTTGCAGCTGTCCTGGCCTCCAGGCGACGGGTTTCTACATCACACTTAGCAGTGCACAGTCTGTTTAAACCTGCGTCCTCTATTTTTAAAAGCTTGTTTGAAGGTCTAAATGGCTCCCATTTTGGCTTTAGTAAGACAAATATGGGCTAAAACACGCAGTGCCCCTTAAGTATGATGGATACTCAGGCCTGGCTGAAGTTTCCTGTAGCCAAAGTCTAGCTTCTCATAGTGGCAATTTTTCTGCCATGTTATTTATGTGGTGGTTTTTACTTCTAATTATGGCTCATCATGGCTGTTAGCGCTGAGCAGTAAGAGAGCCAACTGCATTGTACTGCCATTTAACTCTAGCCCATAAAACGGGTGATAAAGCTGTGGGCTTAAAAACAAAACAAAACAGAAAAAAAAAACAAAAACCTGTAACTTTCTGTGACGTGCTCACATCCACTTTGCTATTCTGAGGCCGGAAACTCTTGCAGAGGAAAGACACAGTGGCAGGTGACTCTGAGGCCTGGGAGCCTCCAATTTCAGCTCAGGCTTCACCTTTAAATAATCCTGTATTGTAGACAGAACAATCCCAGAACGCGGATGTAATTAACACATGCCAGCTTTCATCAGAACCGGTGTCCTCTGTTGTTTGGAAACTAATGAAAGCAAATAGATGTTACTTAGCACTGTAAATAATGAAAGGTCTTTTGTTGTTCTCAATTTTGATTACTATTTTTTGATGCTAAGAAGAATGGCACTTGGTGTGTTCGTAAACAAAGAAGATAAATGGCTGGGATGAGAATGAGTTGTCCATAATCTGATTAAAGCGATAGAGCTGGCTCCTAGGAGAACTGCACAGGGCTTAATGATTGGGTTGTTGTTCTTAATATGTCTAATGTTCACTCTTAAAGAAATCAAGAAAAATGTTAAGAGGTTCCTGATATTTCACTGTGGTCATGGGATGTCAGAGCTTCTGACAGGAAAAGAACGTTCTCTGCGGCTGGAACACACTGTCCAGCCATGTAAGCTAATTTGCCCAAATGATATTAGGCGGCATTCTAAAACTCAAATCTGCTTCACTTCTCCCTCTGTGCCGGCAGAGCCTTCGGGGACAAGGCAGGGAGAGGGATGGTTTTGCCGAAGATGTGATAAAACAGCTATGAAATGCCACTTCTCTCTCTCTTTAGTTAGTTCTTTTCTTTCTTAACAAAACGTGTCCAGATATCATTTGCATAACAAATACATTATTTAAAAGTCTGTGTATACTCTAGCCTGTTAGGATATTAGAGAGAAAACTTAGACTCATTGTTGAACGTAATGATTTGGTCTCCCTTCTTACAGTGAGAGTTTCATGGTTGTGTGTGTGTGTGGTGTGTATGTTCATGCAACAGTTACTCGTGAGTAAGTGTGCTGCAGATTCCATTTAGCCTAACAAACCCTCAGGGAGGGCTGACCACGTGCACTGCTCATTGCCCCCAGTATACAGTCATCATGGAGCTTACAGATCTCCTAATAAATTTCTTTTTTTTTTTTTTTTTGAGACGGAGCCTTAAGCTATCCCCCTGGGTAGAGTGCCATGGCATCACGCTTACAGCAACCTCCAACTCCTGGGCTCAAGCGAGTCTCCTGCCTCAGCCTCCCAAGCAGCTGGGACCACAGGCGCCCGCCACAATGCCTGGCCATTTTTTGGTTGCAGCCATCATTGTTGTTTGGTGGGGCCGGGCTGGGGATTCAAACCCGCCACCTTAGGTGTATGTGGCTGGCGCCCTAGCCGCTTGAGCCACAGGCGCCGAGCCAATAAATTTCACCCCAATGATATTGTTGCCTTTGAAACTCCAGACAGGACAATTGGATTCCAGATGGACAGGGATTGAACTATTCCGCTTGTTTTTAAGCAGCAACCCAAATGATTTTGGATACCTACATCTCAATGCACCAAACACAGAGGGTGCCAAAAAATGTATACACATTTTAAGAAAGGAAGAAACTGTATTAAAATGGTAATACTCAATACATACCCGTAGCAAAAGATGGAAACAAGTCACGAGCACCACTTGTAACTGCAGAAGTCCAATGTGACGGTAAGTATAAGAGGTGCTCCCTGCGACTTGTATTCCTCTTTGACTATTGGTATCTAATGAGTCTTACAAATTTAATATAGGTTTTTCCTTTCTTAAAGTGTGTATGCATTTTTTGGCACCCTCTCTATATTGACAGCCCACTGTGTACTAGTGTCTCATTTTACAGATGAGAAGCTGAGGTTCAGAGAGATTAAATCACTTCCCGAAGATCACTCAGAGTGGCCAGTCAGTAGCTTAGTCCTGATTCTAAGAAAACCCCATCTGACTCTCAAGTTCCTGCTCTTTCTACCTCCCCCCATGTCTCAACTAACAGTTACACCTGTTTCATCAAATATTAAATGTCATGGAGTGGTCTCTTGTCTTGAGAGTGTCCATGAATCTGACAGAAACAGGCAGCTGAGCCCTTCTCAAACCAGGCGAAGCAGCAGTTGGCAGGGGCCCGGCCAGCTTGCTCCCTGCCCCACGGCAGGTGGGGTCTTTCAGAGCCCTTCTCAGTTGTTGCGGTGTCTTCTCTTTCTCTCATGGACCAGCGTTTGGCTTCTGTTACCTTCCAAGCTTAACAGAGTGAGATTGGACGCCCAGAGAGATAGGGAGGACATCGTGGGGAAAAAGAGAGAAAAGAGGGGGAGAGAGGATTCTCTTCCTGTCTTTTCCAACCCTTTTCCTTCCCTGGATGGCCGGTGTTAGAGCCATGCTGTCAACGCCAGCCCCTCACCTGAGGACAGGGAGAAGAAACAAAATCACAGAAAGATGAGACAAAATCACAGCTGCAGCTGCTTAAATAAACCAGCTGGAGCAAGAGATTGAAACTAAGCTGCTTTCTCTTGGAAAATGCTGGCAGTAATTTAAGTGGCAGGTTTTTAGCATGTGAATGTATCAGCAAAGTATTTGAACATAATGAGCTGGACTAGAGGTCCCAGGGCTAGGTGGCATAGTCAGAGGGACCTTGGGCAAGGCACTTGATCTCTATGGGCCTCAGTTTCTTCTTCTGTGTCATGTGCACAGTAGGTCAGATAACTTCTGAGATTTCATAGGAAAGCATCAAGGTGCAAGCTGACTGGCTTGAATCTCAGCTTTGTGGCTCAGTTCATGCAGGAGCTGTGTGATCCAGGTTGAGTTACTCAACTTTTGAGGCTTAGTTTCCACTTCTGTGAAATGGGGATAAGGTATCTACCTCAAAGGATCATTAAGAGGCTTTGATTGGCTAATGCACAGATAGCTTGTGAAGAAGGCATTTTCCCAGGACCAGAAAGAAAAACTAGGGAGTGGGGTGCTCTGAAGTGAGTGAGGGGGGACAGATGGAATACGAAGTTCAAACTGGGAGAGAGGTAGCCTTGGGGTAGGATGGAGGGGCTCTGGGCGACCCTTCTCAAGGGAGGAGAAAATGAAGTGAGTAGTGTACGGAGCAGAACAGCAAACAGCGTGCGTCGATGGGGACTCTGCCTTGGAGGAAGGAAAGGAAATCTCTGACCCCTTGCCTTTTTGCTTACTGTATTTCATTTCTTAATTCTTTATTTATAATGAAGATGGGAAGGTTTATAGCTTTGACAGTTCCATTTATTTCTCTCATTTTCATCTAAAACAATACATGAATGGCAATTATCTCCACCCTGGTTCCAAGTGGATAAATGTCAGAATTAATTAAACATGTTCCGTATACTCCGTGTGTCTGTTCCATTTCTCTGTCTGTCTGTATCTCTTTCTCGGCTACCAACCACCACATCATCCTTTTTTCCTTCTTCCTTCTCATCCCCAGTCTCCTCGCTCACAGCTAGGCACAGGAAAGCACTAAGTTGAGACCTAGTGGAACTAAAGGGCTGAATCCATGACTAGGAGCCATGTCCATGCAGAAGCCCAGAGAGCAAATCCTCCCCAGAAGGGCACACGGAGACTCTACGGAAAGAGGGAGGACATCCGTCATTCCTAGGTTCACTCTCCAATGCCTACAAGTCACAGGAGGCTGCCCCAGCTGCTCCTGCAGGCAGGGAAGCTGACCTGTCCCTACCAGTGCCAGCTGGAAGGCAGAGGATCTTGCACCCAAGCAAGGAAAATGTGATGACACTCATGCTTCAATTGTCCCCCGGTTCCTCCTCAGGTGTCACTTACCCAGCATAGCTGGGGACCTGTGGACACACCACATCCCCATAAGACAATGGGGAGAGGTTTCTTTGTATAGTTGTGGTCAAATATTTATATTTATTCAGGATTAGCTTCTATAGGATGTTTTTGGAATTCAAATCCATTTTCAAAATAAGTCTGGATCTCTTTTATAGGTAAACATGACCAAAAACCACAGAATTATACAGGAAGAGAGTAGAAAGGAATTACTGAGCAGGAGCAGAGGAATTCAATGTTACCAGACATCTGAGATGAGATCATTTAAACAGTTAGGCATGGCTCTGAGCCAAGGCAAAAGGGAAAATCTGGGGTGGTGTAGTTCACATCATCTGACAAAATAACGCATGCACATCTTTTGTGCCGAGCCACACTCTTTCCTGGAACAAACTCAAGGAGGAATTTATTGCCTGGGTTCTTAAGTATGTGTTGGATGACCAGATGAACAAAGCCTCCAAATAGAGTCTTACAAAAGGACAAAATATGTGATGTGGAATTGGCAGAATTAAGGTTAAAGAAGGAGACCCAATATTTGGTCAGTACCTTTGAAATTGGACCATCTTTTTGGAAAAACCACTTTTAAAATAATTTTTTCTTATATCAGAAGTATCCTAATTATTGTAGGAATTTTGTAAATACAGATTTAAAAGAGAGAGAGAAATCTATAACGTTACCAGTCATTAACTACTGTTAACATTTTAGTCTCATCTTCCCACATTTTTGTCGGCGCATAGACAGGCGTATCTATTTTATGAAGAAATATTTATATGTAGTAATTTACAAAGGAATTACCATATATAATTTTTAAAATTTTTTAAATTTCCTAATGCACCATGAATATTTTTCATTCAATTGCATATCTCTGCAATGTTACTTTGAATGTTTGTGAGTCTGTATTGATATTACTATATAGAATACATCAGAAAGATGTTCATATAGTGCATTTAACCAATCCCCTAGGTGCTAGATGTTTAGGTTTCTAACATTTTTATTCTTTTAAACAATTCTGTGCATGGCAGCTCACACCTGTAATCACAGCACTTTGGGAGGCTGGAAGCCAAGAGTTTAAGACTAGCCTAAACAACATAGTGAGATCCCCCGTCTCAATGAAAAATTAAAAATAAAACTATCTTGGTGTGGCACATCCTAGCTCCCCCAGAAGCTGAATTTGAGGATGCAGTGAACTATGATCACACCACTGTATTCCAACCTGGGTGAGAAGGGAAGATTCTGTCCCTAAAATAAAGAAATAATTAAAGAGAAGGCAGGTCTTCCATTTAAGGCCAGGGTGCCCTAGAAGCCAATGATTTATTTGCTCAATGAATTTTGTGTTTTTTATACTTTTCCAGACAGGAAGGAGGAAGTAGTACTGAGAACCCACAGTCTTGGTTTTAAGAGCCTTCTCTGGGCTGCTTAGTGAATGGAGTAGAATCCTTTGATTCTGAAGCCTTCGAGTTGGATGGAACAGAAAAGGCAGCGTGGAATCATTGTGAAGGTAGACAGGATGGGGTTCCCAGTGAAGATAGAGCCCTGATGTTTTTTGAGGAGATAGGTGCTAATTTCCCTAGAGTGCTTCTCCGCCTGAGGGGTCTGCCTCATGTCAAGAGCACAGGGGCTCTGTCTAGAGGTGGTACACATTTGGATATTGTTGTTTGTACTAAGTGAGTTTATGAACCTTCCAAAGGTGTGTGGCATTTGGAAGTAATACAAGGAGAACTTGAATATGGTTTGTAATCTAGACACCGAATTCAAATTCCCTTCAAAGAGCCACACAAATACCTGAACTTCCGTTCCATCCAGTTCTCTCTACGCCCGGTAATTCCCAATTAACCTCAGACAGATGAGCACTGATAATATTTCTGATGACTGATGAGGGAGGAATTTTTTAGATAACGTGGTATAGTGGCAAACACAACTGAAAAATGCCCACTCGCAGGTATTTACACATTTGAACACATGCAACAGCCTCACTCTTAAGTACACATAGGTGGAATAAATATTTAGTCATTAACTATCTGAAGGTATTGTAATCCTATTCCAGTATTATTCTTTATCCCTAGGGTTATTTTTTTTGGTAATTTTCTAGATTGTACTTCAGCTCCAAAGGCCATACTTTTGAAAAAAATACTCCATTAGAGACACTGTTGGAACAATTTTTGTTATTCATTAGTATGTCTTAAAATGGACCTGAAAAGAAATGCTTTTTGCTAATGTAAAAATACACCAGTTTCTGTGATCTAATTGTGCAATTGCTTAAAATTTCTATCTATTGGTTCAAAGGGAAATTTGGTTTCAGTGAATTTCTTTTTAATAAAAATGTGTTATCTATGATAAATATATTTCACTTTGTTCAAATGGATTTGATTGGGGAAACATATTGAGCAGAAGTACTGGTAGAGCTTAATTTCATTGCTTTGAGAAAACGTATTGAATGCTGGTTTGAATTAAATTCTATTTGTTTTAATAAAAATGTATTGGCCTGAGTGTACATATATTTGTTTTAGTGGCAGTGCATTGGATCCAATAAAACTATATTGGCTTCACTGCTTATGTCTCCTTTTCAGTGAAAATGGATTGAATGAGAAACCAAAACAGGCATGAAGCAGCCAGCCCCAAGGTCTCTGTCAAGAAAAGTACCCAAATGATCTGGGAGGAAGGGGGGTTTCCATAGACTTCATATCCAAACATGCTTTTGAATTTAAATACCTTTTACTATCAAGGACTCGCATGTGAGACTAAATTGCCACCATAAAGAATGCAATTTTCTGAAGCAGCCCTTCCCACGAAGAAGTTACGGGGCTGTCCAGAATACCAGAAGAAGAAATTCTGTGAGCTGCCCCAAGTTGGTTTGTCAGCACCCCTTAAGCATTGTGAGGGCCTCATTAGCTCCAATAAGATGCTGTCTACTGAGCATCCCTAAGTCCCTTAAATTAACAGAAAGAGGATCATGAGTGCTCCCCCAGGATGGTGCTGTACCATCAGCTTTGAAATGGGTCTGAGTTTGAATTGATTAAAAAGGGGGAAGAATTGAAACAAGTGATACCCTGAGACACATATCAGAATTACTAGACTTCTCAAAGATTACAGGCCCTCAGAGAGGAATCGACTCCCAAGAGGGCGGTGACTCTGGCACTGCCACCTGGATAATGGTAGCCCATGCAAAGAGCAAGAGCACATTGTGTAGCTGTTTATGGCTCCCAGAAGTCCAGGCCACTCCTCTACATAGGTGCCCTGATGTAAAAGCTAGAGTTAAAATATTGGGGATTAATAATAATATTGGCTGTTATTCCTATGTAACTGTCTCTTTAAGAAAGTATGGACCCTGAATTGTTAGTATCTCCCAGAAGATGAACTTGATCTGACTCTTCTACCCAGTTTCATTTAGCCTTGATGAGAAATAAATGCAAACACAACTTTCATTAACACCTTGTTCCAACTAAATGTGCTAACAAGCTCTAGACTTCAACTTTCTCACTAATAACTGCTAATTCTCAAGTAGTCCCATTACCAAAGAACTCTAAGCCCTGGGTGTGTAGTTGCTTATTTTTTCAATGCTTGAATCATTATATTATAAGACCCTACAAGGTTAAAAGAGGAAAATTTATGCACAGACTTTTTTTCCCTATGGAAATACTTCCAATTATGGACTAGAAGTCAAGAAGAAAATGGAGTTCGTGATAAAGAAATTTGCCATTCTGTCCTTGGAGATGTGAGACGGTGACCTTGGGGGATGGCAAGGGGTTCATATTGTCAGAATGTAGTATTGATCCATCGCATTGTAGAAATATGATGTGGAGTGAGATGGTTGCAGGAAATTCCAGAAGATGAGTGGGGAAATGAGACAAAGAAGGGAGGCAGCCAACAAATGGTCAGTTATTAAGCAAGTCACCATGGCGGCCAAGTGGAGCTTGACCCTGTTATAGAAATCTCGGAGTGAATGTAGAACCTGTATTTAAAGTTAGGTGCTCAAGGGGCCCGGAAGCTGAGGTACTTATACACCATGCATGTTTATACGTCAATCTCCATCCTCCTTCATGGAGAGCTGCTCCTGGGAAGCATTCATTCTCTGGTGTATCCAGCCGGCCAGGTGAGCAGGCACAATGAGCTCTGACCACCAGCAAAAGCCTCAAGGCAAAGAATGCAGGTGGAAGTTGCAAGGTTAAAGGTACGTACAGGGCACTGATAAGCACTGTTAGCCTATAAAGCCCATTTTACATATGAGTAAAGGACAGAAGAAAAGTCTTGCAAACCCACCTGAAAGTCAATGGCTTAGCCATTTAGCCACACTGAGGAAGCTATCATGCTTCCCAAGATCTAATGGTGTTTTCACCTCAAAGCATGAGTTAGGGCTAAGGGCTAAGGATTGCAGGTAGGAAATGGTGATCAGAAGTGCTACCCTGCTGGAGCTTCTGCCTCGGGGAGTGATCCATCCATCTTAGGCCAAACTGAATCTTAGCACCCAGGTACATGGTGTCTGTTTACTGGACGCTAAACTCAGCCTGTCGGATGGTATATCTTTGATTAATAGCCAGTTACAAACGACTCCATAAATGTGTGTTCCTGGGTCATTTCCAGTGAGCTAGGGGCTCCCGGCTGTCTCCCAGCCCTGTCAGCCCCCATGTCCTTCAGCTCTTCCTCCCGCTTTCATGTTCTTCCTTCTGCAACCAGCTTTTCCATGTCAGCTGTGCTTGCTAGCTGCTAGCTGCTTTGCAAAGTAAGTTATGATGACTTTGTGCTATAAAATAAAGCAGCAATCCTCACAGCTGTTTTGATTCCATTTAATGAAATGGTGGCGACATCTGAACGTCAAATTGCAGAGAGGCGGAGGGGTTGTTGCGGTTGCTGAGAGGAGAGAGAACAGTGTTATTCCCCAGGCTAATATTGCAGACGACAGCCCTGCAGTTGCCATTGCTCTGTGTCAGTCTGCAGTCGCTGCCCCGCTCTCTCCTACAAGGGAGAAACTTCAGGCATCTCAACGGACCCCCAGTTTTGTCACTACCTGTAAATACAATGAGAGAGGCTGGGTGGAGAGGATGCATTTGGTATTGTGAAGATTGAGAGAAATGTTTCAGTGGACAGAAGCACACAACTAACAGTTTTTGCCATTCAGGAACTGGAAAAGCATATTGTGTCAGGCGAGCCAGTAGGTATGTGTCATCCCATCAGAAAGGACTGGAAAAATCTCTGGTTTCTCCTTCCTTGTCAGACGTAAAGTGGAGAGAGCAAGGCTGAGAAGGTATCAGACAGCAAACATGGAGGCAAGTCAAGAAGGCAGTCTCGTCCTCAATCAATTATGCGAGAGTATTATCAAATCAATGAATTCACAGTGTGAATGCTCACGGCAGATGGACGAACACTTGTCGGCTATCTGGAGCCGCAAGAGAGTCAGATTTATTTTCAAAGCTTGTTTGTCTCATTTCTCCTGCCTGGTGCTGGAAGGCAAAGCACGCAGCTGTGATTTTTCAAATATAAGAGATCTCCAACTATTTGATAGCATGTGGGATTGGGCTGCACGAGCTATACTCGCTAGGACTTCTGGCTTTTTACTCTCAGAATGAGGACAAAGGAGTGCAGGTTTAGCAAGGGGTCTCTCTCTCTCATCCCTGCCTGCAGTTCTCAGCAATGCAAGGAGGAAGAGGTTGGATCTTTTCATGACTGGCCCCCAGACTTGGCTATGATGGGAAGGGGGGTTTGCCCTGCCATGACCTCAGAGATGAGGCACACAAGAAGAAAGAGGAAGCTTCTGCCTGGGGTGTTGCCCTGTTAGGTCAATTGGCCCCTTGCACATGGAAGTGTCACCAATAGTCATCAGGCAGCACTGTCACCCCTTCCTGCCACCAAAGGTTCTGGGATTATTATTATGATGCTGAGCTGACTCAGGAGAAAAGGGAGATCATTTGGAGTTAGAACTGGTAACTTCACAACATCTGCTGTCTGGTTCCAGAAAGCGTTCTTCTAGGTCCTTCTTGTGGGGGAAATCATCGTCCTTATTTTATGTATTGGGCCAAGTGTAAGTTCACTTGTGGTCTTAAAGTCAAACATGTCTGTGAACGATATGGGTTTAAATTCACAGCCTCTTGACCCTGTGCATGCCCAAACCTTGTTAGACAAATTCAAAGTACTTCACAGCACAGTGACTGACGAGTCTCCAGCAATGGTGGAGGAGCCAGAGGCTCAAAACGTGCCTCAGTGTGCACATTTTTCTGATTCTTCTTCTGGTTCTTCTTTTTTAGACAGGGGTCTCACTATATTGCCCAGGCTGGACTCAAACTTCTGGGCTCAAGTGATCCTCCTGCCTCAGCATCCTTAGTAGCTGGGACTATAGGCATGCACTCATTCATTCCTTCATTCATCCATTCAATCAGTTGGTCAGCAAAGTTTAATTCGGACAGAGGTTCTCAACTCTATCCCACCACTAACCAACCAAATCAGATTTTTTGGATGTATCTACCACCCAGGCAATGTTGAATCACTGTGCCAGGCACTGAGGATACCATGGTGCATAGAATGCTGTCCTGCTCTCATAGTCCGGGTGACAAAATGAGAAAGTGTCACAATAAGAATAAGCTCAGGCTTTTGATAGAGGCAGAGAGAGGCAACTCCAACCTAGACAGCAAGGAGAAGTCCACAACAACTTGCTGGAGGAGCTGACACTGAGCTGGTTTCAAAGAGAAGGAACAGGGATTCTGAGTTATTCAGGCAAAGAAGGGGGAAGGCAGACTGTGCAAAGTCTTGGAGAATCTACAAGAAGCCTCTGTAGCCAAGGAGTACCAGGCAGGTCAGAAGGGATGGGGGCAGCTGGGGTAAGAGGAGCTGGGCTCCACCATAGAGGATTCGATGGAGCGTGCTGGGAAGCTGAGCCCATATTTTATGGGAAAACCCTCTAAAGGGACTTCAGAGATCAGATTTCAGCATTGTAGCAGTTGGGGGCTATGAGCAGTTACAGACTGAACAAACCAAAATCATTAAAATTTGCCACTTTTTCCAAATAGGGTTCAGATTTGGCTCTTGGGGGGGGAAAGAATAGATGGTAAATTTCTATTTTAAAAAGAAGGAGTTGCACAAAACTCCCACTGGTTTGTTTCAGACAAGAATTTTTTTTTTAGTTAACTGAATTTAAAATAAAAAAATTAAAAGATTTGCTCCAAATACAGTAGGTGTTTTAGGGGGTACACATACAAACATACACATACATTCATTTGATTCTCTAAACAAATAACTTTGGTGGAAGATGTTGCTGAGTCCTGCTGCCCTTCCACCTTCCAGCTGAAAGGACAGTGCTTGTAGGACTAATTAAGAATCCAGCTTCTAGAGCAGTGCCTGTAGCTCAGTGGGTAGGGCACTGGCTCCATATACTGAGGATGGTGAGTTTGAACCTGGCCCCAGCCAAACAGCAACAAAAAAATAGCTGGGCGTTTTGGCAGGTGCCTGTAGTCCCAGCTACTTGGAAGGCTGAGGCAAGAGAATTGCCTAAGCCCAAGAGCTGGAGGCTGCTGTGAGCTGTGACACAACGTCACTCTACCAAGGGTGACAAAGTGAGACTTTACCTCTAAAAAGAAAAAAAAAAAAAGAATCTAGGGTCAGAGAAATTGGTGGTGGTGGTGGTGGTGGTGTGGTGACATAGTCTCACTCTGTTGCCCCAGGCTTTGGCACCTGTGGTGTCAGCCTAACTCACAGCAACCTCAAACTCCTGGGCTCAAGCGATCCTCCTGCAACAGCCTCCCAAGTAGCTGGGACTATAGACACCACCATAACGTCTGGCTAATTTTTCTGTTTTTAGTAGAGATGGGGGTCTCACTCTTGCTCAGGCTGGTCTTGATCTTATGAGCTCAATCTTCCTGCCTTGGCCTCCCTGAGTGCTAGGATTACAGGAGCCACCATGCCTGGCCAAAATCTGGGTTTAAATCCAGTTCTGTCCCCTTTCTAAGCTGTGGACACTGAGGAATTTACTTTGCCTTTCTGAACCTCAGATTCTTCATCTGTATAATAGGCTTGCAGTAGCACTTCCCAGGCTCCATGAGGAAGCGCCTCTAGATGCAGAATCTGGGGCACTGGGAGCGCTCGGAAATGGTAGAAGAAACCAAAGGGCAAAAAAACCCAAATCAAATGACTCAGAAAGGAAATGTGATGATCCACCAAGTGACCCTTATTTCTATTTTATTCTACTCTGGCATGATCTGGCAATTTTAATTTTTTTAACAAAAAAGGGAAAGAAATTGTTGGTCATTGTGTGGGTCAGAGTCTTTCCAACCACTCATTATGAACTTTGTGCAGAAGAGCTGTATGAACTTGATGATTTCTGCTCCGAGCTGCTGAGCTAAAACTCGACTTGCAAAATGACCCGCCTCTGCTTTGGCGACTCTTGCTTGTTCTGAAGGCAGGGGAGAATTGGCTCCTTCGCTTATGATATCTACAGTAACCCATCAGCTGCTGAGCTGAAAGATGTGTTCAGCACTCCCCTTTCCCCTTTAATGTGCCATTAAATCAAATACTCTATTAGCAGAATTAGTTCATTCAGTGTCTGCACTGAAACGTCCTGCGAATTGCGTGATGTCTTCGCAAATGGCCCTGCACTCTGGGGTCTACTTCAGCAGTTTATATCCTGCGGAGGAGGGCCGAGCTGCCCAAGGATCTGACTGCCTTCCTCTAAGTGAAATATTATGGCTTCCACAAAGGATAATTATTTGGATCATTTTGCCACGTGCAAACCTGGTGAATTCTAAACACTGTCGATCAGGCTCTGGCCCAAAGCCTGCTGTCCTCACACCTGCAGCCAGGACCTGTCTTGGCCACTGGCGCCCTCCCTTCTCAGCTTCTGCACTCTGCGTAGGTCCACTCCAGAGACTGGTGCCAAAATATATGCTTATACTGAGAATTAAAACATGGAGAAATTTCCCTTCCCTGAAGAATTTAGGGCAGGAGCCAAGAGTGTCTCCATTTTAATATTCTCTAGCAAGAGCTGTGGGTTGCAACTCGGCGTCTGTATTTCTTTCTGTCTTACTTACACTTGTCACCCAATGCCTGTGAAAGCAGCCAACGGCAACTGCTGTGCCTCTGTCACAATAATCTCATGCTCTGAAAATTAGCAAGGAGCTCAAGCACACAATGTCACATTCAGCTTGGGCGCGATGCGCATCAGCGTGACTCCTCATCTGCCAGGGCTCCGGGCTGCTGTGGGCACTTGGCTGCATTTCCTTTGTGCAGAGCAGTTAGCTAAGCCATCCTTTCCCAAAGCAGAAAATCGGTGTGTTAGGGGAATACGCTCTCCTGTACCTGGTAAATGTGAGAATCGTACGCTGACAAGCGCTGAACCTTTTGTTTCAGGTGAGGGCAATGCTTGGTTTATAGTGTTGGGCGACATGTCACTATGGCTGATGTCAAGCTACCAGCATGACATTATTGGCAGAGATGGGAAGAAATGTTTGTACCACCTGCATTACATGGGATTTCCATGCAAATAAGCTCAAGAGCAGTGTGGAATAGTTAAATACACTAATATGATTAAGGTGGGATGAATTTTGAATATTCAGTATCTTTTAAAAACATAATGCATTTAATTCTAGGTTTGTATAATTTAACTTTTAATAATAACTGTGTTTAATGACTGACTTCCAAAATTCCTCAAAATTTACCAATTGGCTCTACTATTGTCATAAACCAGCTCCAGTACACCACTGGGTTCACGAGTATAAAATGATATCTCTCCTTTACAACCCAGTCCAATGTGGGTGTTTGGCACTGGCTCTCCATGTGGTGATTCAGGGAGCCAGGCTCCATCTGCCTTGAATCTCCATTACCCCCTGAGGACCTCAGAGCCCCTCACTTCAAGCAGGGAGCTGGGGAAAGAAAATAGAGGATCTCATATGGGTGGTTTTTATGGGCCAGGCTTGGAAATGGTTATTTCGCTTCTGACCACATTCCATTGGTTGGGATTCTGTCACACAGCCACACCTAATGGTGAGGGAGGCTGGGAAGTATAATCTAGCTGTGTGCCCAAGAAAGAAGAGAAATAGAGTTGGTGGGCATCCAGCCCCACTCTGCTGCAGCACCAACCTTGCCTCCTTCTCTGACTGACGTCAGAAGCAGGTAGACGAAGGAGAAGCCGGTAGACAAAGGGGCTTTCTTTATTAAGCATTCAAGAGTTTGACACATATGGGCAAAGAAATTAATTGTGAAGTTGGCAATTTGTAGAGTCGTACTCATGTAAGAACTGGGCTAAAAGTCATTTACCATTACGGATGGGGCAGGATGCTGTGGCAGCTGCATGAGCTGGTCTTTCCGAGCTCTCAGGCCCATCCACACATGCAGCCACATGTCCAACTCTTTTTTCCAGCCCTGTGTTCACTTTCAGGCATATGAAGGTACCCGTATTTAGGAGGAGCTCATAGTCTAGTGAGGAAGAAAGAATCAGAAAAACCAAGGTCAAGATTTGTGCTCCAACCAAGGAGAGAGCAGCTAAAATTCTGAAAAGTTGGAAAGCTTCCTGAGGAGGACATGTGTGATGTGGTTCTAGATTGATGCATGGATAGAATTTTCTAGGAACAGAAGGAGAAAGGCATTCCAGGTAAGGAAACAGTTTGCACAAAGGCCCAGAGGAGTTGTAGAGTGTGGCATGTTCCAGAAAAGACAAGAAACTCCGTATAGCAGGAGCTGGGGCTGAAAAGATTGGCTTATGTCAAATTGTAAAGAACTTTATACCAAGTGTGCAGCAGTTTGGAATTGACCTGAGGGCCCAGGCTTCACAAATAAGGGACACGTACTGCCCAGGGTACCTGGTGCTATGCCAGGAGGTATGTAAATATAGATGAAAACTTTCTTTATGTTCTCCCTTGATGGTAAATCATTCAAAATGATTTTTGAGAAGTTATAGAAAAGGGATATTTCCATCTCAGTAGACTAACATCCAGCCCTGAATCAATCCTGTGACCAGTTTCATGTGACATTCCAGTGGGCTTTTGCCGACTCATATGTGGCACCTCTGAGCCTGGGGAGTGGTGCCTCCCACAAACCAAAGCCTAAAAGAAGGGAAGCGGCAGATCTCTGGAGGAAGATCTGGGCACTGGACCCAAGAAAGGGGAAGGGCTGGGGGTAGCCCCGCCAGCAGCTGACCACAGTGAGTCAAAACCAGCAAGTCCAGCGCTGTCCCTAGAACTGCTATTTGCAATACAGAGTGAGCCAGGTATGCAAAAGGAGAAACAGCATTTTCTTTTAGTTTTCAGTTCTTGAAATAATGGGAGAACCAGCAGAATACAGAGAGGGCAGCATTTACTAGAGAAAGCTGGGTAGGAAGCTGGGCGCTGACTCCCTCACCTCCAGCCCTCAGAATACAAACCTATGCTCCCTCCTGTTTCCTCTCAGGCTCCTGGCCTGAGTAGCATCTGGGTAAAGCCCGTGGCTTCATTGTGGTCATTGTAATTGTGTCAAGTCACGAACCCACAGGGCTGAATGAGGAAGGCCCCAAAGTAGATAAGCCAGGCTGGGAACATGAGTGCTCTTGCCTCACATCCTGCCTCACAAATGGCTCAGGAGGAACCACAAAGCCCTGAGCAGACCCCGTTGTGCTGTTCTTGGGGCAGGACCCACAGCCAAGCCAAGGCCACTGTCCACAGGCCGTGGGCCCTGCGGGAAAGGTATTATTTCTCAGGCCTCTGTGTGGTAGGTGCGGTAGGAAGAGCCAGACTTTGAAATCAGACAGGCTGAGGTCCTCTCAACACTGTGGGTCTGGGGGCAACTGGCTTCACTTCTTGAACCACAGCTCCTGGACATGGCAATGCCACCCTTCACGGTTGTCAAGGTGCAAAGAGACACACAAGCAAAGTGCTCTGGCCAGGATGCAGAGCAAGATGGGTGCTCAGTGAACGCCAGTCTGCTTGCTGACACACAGGTGCTTGTGAACGGGGGCTATGGTGCCCGGGCCTTCCTTCCTGTACATTAGCTCAGTTAGTCCTACCATGGTCTCGGGGGCTCAGGAGGGTCTTCCTGTCATCCTCACCTGACACATCCTGAGGCTTGCAGAGGTGGAGTTGTTACCCTGGTTTGCACAACTGGTGAACAGAGAGCTAGGATTTGAACCCAGAAAACTGGGGTCTGGGAAGGCCGAGGGAGAATGGTTTCTCCACAGTGGCGGAGCAGCTGGGGACCAAGCCTGGGAAGGGGATTGGAGCAGCTTCCGCACACAGGATTAGGTGCAGTGGAGCAGCCACTGCTCCAAATCGAGCTGCGAGTTTCTTGCAGGTGGCTCTGTCCTCGGCTGAGCGGGGCCTGGGAAACAAAGCAGGAGAATAATTGGTGCAAAGGACCCATTACAAATTTACAGCCACCATCTCATTTTAAAGCCTTCATTTTTCAGTATAAAAACACTACTGCACATGCCACCAAACTATGAAACAAACAGAGCAGTGCCGTCAGGAAGGGCCCTCCTTAAGGATGGTGCTGTAAAAATGTCCAGTGGGGAAAAGCTTCTCAGTGTTAAATTACTCCACTACCTTCCTCTCCTCTCATTTCACCTCACAAGCGCTCCCGAATTCCTGCTGGCCAATGCTGAAGACTGGGCTAGGGCAATTCTGGAGACTTCTTTTCAGAGCAGGTGTTGCAGAGAAGGGCCTCTTGGACATTTGCAGCTGGGGTGGGGAGCCCTGGAGGAGGCCACCAGGAACACAGACTTACACACCTCTGGTCATCAGTGGCCCCTCATTCCCAAAGGGAGAACAGAGGAAAAGGTGGCGAATCTACTGTCAAGAACCAGACTGGCAGTTTCTTGCCATTGGAGTGATAAATTGCTTCACTGGCTGAACTAAAAATCGTCATAATAATAACAATTAACATTTATGCAGCATGTACGATGCTCCAGTAAAATATCCTTTTAAGGTCACGATGTAATTTTATCATTGCATTGTCACAGTCTATCTATAATAACAGCAATAGTAGCTAACGTCTATTAAATCACTCCTGTGGTTACTTTATCTGCGTGATCACATCAATCTTCAAAACTTTCACAACAATGCTTTGAGGCTGGTGCTTTTATTATTCCCATTGTACAGATAATAAAGCAGGTTTACATAGTTAGTGGCTGGTTTGCTGGGTTGCAAACTCCCATGTGTCTGAATTCTGGACTGTGGTTCTTACCTACTACAGACACTGCCTCCCAGAGAAGCCCAGAGCAATGTCCGCTCTCCTTTTATTTCTCTTAAGCCTGCCCAGCTCTGTATGTGTGTTTTCCTCTTCCCGTCTCTAAGCTCATAATTGCTTATCTTCCTGGGGCATTGGCATCAAGGGTGGGCCAAACATCCTGTCTGTCCACCTAACTTCATTCCGCTCCAGGAGTCAGCTTAATTCCCTAACTTATGGGTGCTGTGCTGACCTCAGTTTCCCCTCTCCCCTTCACCCAGCACTTCACCTGAATCTTTTGCTACTGTGTAAACCTTCAATTACCTTGAGCAGGAAATGGGGAGAGGTAAGTCTCCAGGGGCAGCGGGGGGTGGGAATGCTAAGGGTGGATGGAAAGAACAGAAGAGGACTGACTCCCAACCCAGCTGAGGTGACAGCGGTAAGACCTTCCTCATGGTTATGCAGAAACAGCAAGACCAGGGATGGGCCAGGGCCGCTGTGCGGTCTGGGTGCGTGCAGGTGCGTCTGGGCACGGCTCTCACCTGCACAGGGGAAGAAAGCATACCCTCAGCTCTGTTCCTTGGGCCTAGAAAGATACACACGTAATTCTAAGATGACCATACTATCTATAATCCAAACCTGATACTTGTGGGAGTAAAAAGGGGGTACTATTAATGAGGCAGAATAGAAGGGCAAAACTGGGGCTGCCCTAGGCAAACCAGGTATGTGTCAACACTCTGCATGGCTCCCTACCTGCAAACTGCCCTGGGATACCACACTTTGCCAACCCTTGGCATGTGAGGCTAGCGCTGTTTCTGAAGGGCTGGAGTAGAGGGGTGCAGTGAGTAGAAATCAGGAACTGGCAGCAGGCACTGAACTGTGGCCGACTTTCCTTTTTTCCCCCAGTCGTTTAAGGTGAGATGCTTTATCTCGAGACTGGATCATTTCTCCTGCATTATCAAGTTTTACAGATTTGCCTCCTGGAATCTCTGAAGCTTTCCTGAAATTCCTCCTTCAATTAAATGAGGGGTAATTAAGCAGCCTTCCACGCTGCTGAGAGGCCTGTGTGTATCTGCGCACTTACACTTACATAGATGGAATATTTGGTTACATTGGGATTACTTATTTGTCTTCAGAATACTAATTGTAAACCTATGTTTATATCATTGGACAACTAGGACTTTCTTATTTCTGCCTAAGAATCTGAAGTTTCTGTTTCTCTTCTATTAAAATTTATTTTTAAATTTGAAAAATAAAATACAAATACCATATTATTATAAAAAGACCCAAATGATACAGAAGGAACAAACAGAAAAATGTGGAAAATGCCCCTTTGTACAACCTGTACTCCAAAAGTTACTCATTCTCTCCCATCCACCTCACCCCCAGCAATATAATATTTTGGTGTTTATCTCCATGATCCTTTGTCTATGTATGTGTAAGCTTAGCATGCAAAAAATATATATAAAAATCCTTTTTTGAAAGTGCCTTCCTTCATACAAGTTTTAGATTCTATGAAGAGACACTGTGCTCACTCCTACCTCTCTGCAGTACTGTGAAGTTGCTTCTCTACGCCCTCAGGTAACTTTCACCCCATGTCCTCTTTGCTTTATTGACAGAACGTGGTTTTTGTATTGCTAATGGTGTCTCCAGGGTCAGGTGTGCAATGAAGGGAGGAGCCTGGGCTTTGCAGTCCGTGTTGGGTTTAGCCGTGAGACCCTGGGTAAGTTGTATTCAACCCTTCCTGGGGATCAAGGGCCAGGACTCTGGAGCCACACTCCTGCCTAGTTCGTGTCCTACTTCCCCGTTGACTCAGTGGCTAGCTTCCAGAAGCTGCTTGACCTCTCAAGTGCCTTAGTTTCCTCATCTGTGAAATGGGGATAATGACAGAGATACCTCTTAGGATTGTTATAAGGACTAAATAAGTTGATTCAATGCCTACCACACACAAAGTGAGTGTCTAATAAGCATCAGCTGCTTTTTATGGCACTCCTGTAAGTGCAGAATTCACAGTTATGTGAGTCTATGTGCAGGTGATAAATGTCCAGCTGGAGGAACACAGACAATTGCAGTCAAATCATTACAAGCGAGGAAGACGGCACAACCCTAAAAGAGTTTCCGGAAATTTTTATCACCAGGACCATGGAAACACAGAAAGAATTCTGGTCACACTCAAGACACAGAAATAACCCTCAACCCTATGTCTACCTCATCTTCCATCCCCTCGATTCATTCTTTAGACTTAAGAGTTCCCTCCCACCTGGCTCTTTCCTTCTAACTCATTGTCCCCACCAGGTCAAGGCCACATATGTCATAACCCTCCCACCCTTCCCACCAAAACACATAACCACTCCTGCCCCTGCCCAGCCCTTTTCCTTTTCCTGAGGTCTATGCCTCATTTATTAAAACAACATTTAAAATCCTTCATCAAGGTTATCTTCAAATCCTCCCCTCAAACTAGCCTTCTTTCTATTCCCTAAATGTCTTCTGTAATCCCCGCTCTGAGCCAACAACTTCGGGTTTCCAATGGGATGGGATGGAAATGTTGGAGAAGGGTAGGATTAGAAGACCCGTAAAGTCCTTTCCAGCCCTGGAGACTATTTGTAGATGGTCCAGGATAATCTACGAATCTATGAATAATAATCACTTAGCACTTCCTGTGTACTTAATGTTGTGCTAATTACCTTCGTTTCACATTCATTAGTTCATCCAATTCTCACAAGTTTTATGAAGGAGGTGGTACTATGTATTACTCTCCTGTTTTAGAGATGGAAAAGCTGAGTTGGAGAGAAGATAAATTGTTGATCAAGGTTCCCCAGCCTGGATCAGCAGGATTCACATGGGTGACCCTGCAGCCCTCTGTGTGTCAGGGCTGTCACCTGCGAGAGCCCTGCCTCTCCCCAGCTTCTGTAGCTTACGTCAAACACTTCCAAGTCAATCCTCCACCCTCACCCTCACCCCTGTGTTTTCTTTCTAAGACATAAACAGATGAAAAATAAAACCCGAGTGGTTCCTCCACAGGATGGCACACCAGAATCACCAGAGGACAGACACCTGGGCCCAGTGGGCCTGGAAATCAGAATCTCTGCACATACACATTTTGGAAGGTACTCCCCAGATAGGCACCATGCCCAGAGACTGGCTGAGTAGAGTTAATGGCTCCTATTTGGCCAGTATTACATGGCTTTGTTGAATTGCACTTAATCCTTTGGGTTGGGTGGAATCCGGAAAGTAGACCCACAGCCATGTGTTTGCAGGAAATTTAAGTATTTTGGCAGCACAGAAGAGTGGTGCATCTGGAGGTTTCTGGGTCCAGACTTGCCTGTCCTAACAAATGGATTAACTGCTTCCGGCACCATCACTTACCTTCTGCATGGCGACTGACACCCGGAGCTTAACTCCTGACAGCCAGGAGGCAGGAGGCAAAGGAAACCTTTTAATTTATAGTAAGTAGAGATCAGTTCCTCTTTTTTTTTTTGACTCATTTAAAATGCTGGGCACATTTTACAAGGGTACGTGTTAAATTTACTAAGCGTAGAGTATACATGTCTTAACGGAATAACTAAGAAAATGCTGTGAAGGCTATGTTAACCAGTTTGATGAAAATATTTCAAATGGTATATAAAACCAGCACATTGTACCCCATGATTGCCTTAATGTGCACAACTATGATTTAATACAAAAATAAATAAAATGCCAGGCACATTTGAAGCAATAGAATCCTGTATAGTTTTCTTCTATGAAAAACTTGTCAGATATTTACTAAAATCCCAGAAAATATGTATATTTGTTAATATACTTTAGTTTCCACAAGAGGTAACTATTTACAGAGTTTGCTTTGGGCAATGATACTACAAGAATATTAAAAGATGTTGACTCTCTCATCAAGTAAATCCTTTCTTCATTTTATTTTGTGGTTAAGATCTGAATAGATTTGACAAGCTACAGCAGTAGGTAACGACCTTGCTTTAAACAAAAGCCACCTTTTCTTGGGTGGGAAATAAGATCCATTTTAGTTTTATTAAGAATAACTAAAATGAAATAATGTTACAACTCTCCCCTCCAACCTCGTAGTTAGACAACTAGAATATTTACTTATTTCTCCTTCAGAGAAAATAAGAGTGGATATTACCTTTACGTGACTTACACCTTTAATTAATGAAGTCAAGGAAAACGATTCTGGCTGCATGCAAATCAGTCCCAAGCACATAGAATTTAAGAGATCTGACCTTAAAAATGAAGAAAATATTATTGTAATTACTCCATTTGCTAAAAACAAATGATGTGGCATTTGAATTTCAGACTTCTATCAAAAGCGGTTGAGTGTCTCTAATCAGTTCGCACCTTTCCGTTTTAATGGAGTCGAGGCTGAGCTGCCGCATTTACGATTATCAGGGTTGACTTCGTGCCTTTGAAATGACTTGAAAAGATTAGCATTCATGGATTATTTATTAGGTCCTCTTGAATGTATTTCTAAGAATGGAAACAACATATTGCATCAAAGTCTAGTTTCCAAGTTTAACTCTTTTAATTAACAGCGAGACTGCACGTTGGTGTGAAAGGCGTCTCCGAAGTCACAGGGCGTTTTTTCATGCTTTTCCCCCATGTGCGTCTTTAGTAGGAGTCTTTGTTCCTTGCAAGCTGCAGGAGGATGCTGGTCCCAGCCCTGGAGGCCGCCTGTGACACCCTGTAAACACCGTGGCCTGCCGAAATCAGGCCACTTGGGAAGGCAGCTAATCCTAGCCTGCTGTAGCTATCACTGATAGAGAATGTCTGTCTCGGGCTCAGCAGGGAACCTGGTGACACGGTGGCACCAGCATTTTAACCCAAACACACTTTCTGCCTAGATAACAAAAATGTCACATGTGAGTTCCTGACAGCAACCCCAGAGGAGCTCCAGGTTTGAGGCAGCCCTCGTGGCTCCCGGCCTATCTGCCATCTGAAGCCCTTCATTGCCCACTGGCTGTGAATCCCCTTCCTCTGTCATGGCAAACAGTCCGCACAGACCTGGCAGGCAGGCAAGGGGACAAACAAATCTTATAGGGAGTGCCTACTGAGAAAGCTGAGACAGCCCCTGCAGTTACAGCAGACAAAGGCAAGGAGCCAGCTTTGCAGGGGAGCTGAGATCCTTTGCAGAGAAAGAATGCGAAAGAGCAAAAACTGCAGTGGAGCGTGGGAGAAAACAGTGCTGGGGTCAAGATCTTGCAAGAATTATGGCGCCAGCCCTAACTGAGGGTGGTGGGTTCGAACCTGGCCCCAGCCAGCTAAAAACAACAATGACGACTGCAACAAAAAATAGCCAGGCATTGTGGCGGAGGCCTATAGTCCCAGGTACTTGGGAGGCTGAGGCAAGAGAATTGCTTAAGCCCAAGAGTTTGAGGTTGCTGTGAGCTGTGATGCCACAGCACTCCACCAAGGGCAACATAGTGAGACTCTGTCTCCAAAAAAAGAAGAATGTCCTCTGGAAAAGCCAGGGGAAGGAAGGAAGGCCACAGCAAATCTGGGATTTGTCTTCTGAAATCCCTTCCTGTGTGGTGCTTTGCTTTACCCCTGGTATAAGATGACTGAGATTCATGTTACTGCAAATTTAAGTAATCAAAATTTGCCTTTACTAAGGTAAAAATGGACCCATGTTTTTAAAAATATGGACTGAAATGGATGATGAGGCACAAAGATGGTAATTGCTCTTCTTATAATTCTTACTAATAAAAATTGAAGTGATGAAAAAGAAGTTTTGAAGATAAAGCTTCCTGTTTTAGATAAAATCCAAACCAACCCAGAATGGCTGAGAACATTTTGCCTTGACTGGCTTGATTTGTTGCCTTGCTCACACAGAGTTCAGCAGTCACGTCATCCACTCCATTCCTCATTCACTCATCCACCATTCACTCAGCAGCTGTTCACCCAGGGCTCACAATGTATCAAACATTGGGAGGACCCTCAATGAGTTTTTAGTCTGATAAGACAGGGAAGGCAAGTTTGCACGTAAGTATGAAACAAGGCAGGATGTGATAAAAGCAAAAAGAGAGGTGGAAGAAAATGCCATGAGATCTTGCATCCCCCTGGGCAGAGGTTTTACTTGTGCTGTCTTCTAGAGGATGGGTAGAATTTGCACAGTGGAGGCAGTGAGGGAAGGGGTCAGGAACATCCCAAGAACATTTCAGTGTAGAAGGCCTAGCAGCCTCTGCCATGAAATCATGTGTCCATGACTATGGAGCAGGAGAGGGGCACTTGTGCACTTGTGTGCCCCTCTGGAGCAGCAATAGTCTTGTCACTCCTGGTGTTGCCACTGCATTTCTGTGTTTTGGGGCAAGACATCTATGTATGGGTTTTAGGCTATTTTTGTAAAATATTGTTATGATGACAAGCTAACTTCTGGGCAATATTCTAGTATATGCCATTATAGAGAAAAAGAACAAATACAAGTATATGAGAAGAAAGAAAAGCTAAGAAACTATCATCCACAATTCTACTACTACCAAATATCGTTCAGGGCATCCTCTAGACCTTTTTGCTTATATATCTATCTATATATGTTTTATTTTTAAATGTTTATTTAACATTTATTAAGAAACAGGATCTCACTATGTTGTCCAGGCTGGCCTCAAACTCCTAGGATCAAGGGATCCTCCTACCTTAGCCTCCCTAGTAGCTGGGACTACAAGTTTGCACCACTGCAGCCAGTTAATTATCTATATTTTTAAAATAAAATAGTATACTACGTATGTGGCTTTGTGTAATACTATACTACAATTTGATTTTTGCTTTTTGCATTATATCACAAATATCTTCCTATATTGATGGGCATATATTTGCTTCATCATTTTAATTGGCTTTCCCATAATTTTATTAATCATCTATTATACAACATTTCAATGAACATCCTTTTATGTAGACCTTTACTCATATGTTTAATTATTTATGAAAATAATTTCTTTTTTTTTTTTTTTGAGATGGAGCCTCAAGCTGTCCCCCTGGGTAGAGTGCCATGGCATTACAGCTCACAGCAACCTCCAACTCCTGGGCTCAAGTGAGTCTCCTGCCTCCGCCTCCCAAGTAGCTGGGACCACAGGTGCCCACCACAATGCCTGGCTATTTTTTGGTTGCAGCCGTCATTGTTGTTTGGCGGGTCCGGGCTAGGGATTCGAACCCACCACCTTAGGTGTACGTGGCTGGCGCCTTAGCTGGTTGAGCTATAGGCGCCAAGCCAAAAACAATTTCTTAAAATTATCATTGCAGGATTAAAGTGTATACACAATTTAAAGACTTTTATGTATTTTGCTATATTTCTTTCTTTCTTTCTTTGATTTTTAGAGACGGTCTCACTTTGTCACCCTCAGTAGAGTACTGTGGCCACAGCTCACAGCAACCTCCAGCTCTTGGGCTCGGGTGATCCTCCTACCTCAGCCTCCCGAGTAGCTGAGACCACAGGTGCCTAGCTGGGACCACAGGTGCCCACCACAATGCCCAGCTATTTTTTGTTGCAGTTTGGCTGGGGCCAGGTTAAAACCCACTACCCTTGGTATATGGGGCCAGTGCCCTACTCACTGAGCCACAAGGCACCCTCACCCCGCCACCCATATTTTGCTATATTTCTATTCTAGAAAATTTGTATCAGTTTATACTTTCATCATTAGTATGACAATACCATATTCCATCTAATACTGGGTAAATCTCTTTTTAATTTTTGACAAGCTGCTGGTTATTATAAAATCATGCCAACTTAGTTGTATTTCTTTTATTATCTATGATGATCTTTTTCATATTCATTAGTCATATTTCTTGTGTGTGAATTATCAGTTCATATTTTTTGTCATTATTATTCTTGAAGTGTTTGCTTTTTTTACTATTAAAAGAGGTTTTTAATATAAGAATATTCACCCTTTGCCACATGTTTTACACATATTAGGATATTTTTTCAATGGTTTTTCATTTTTATCATTCTCTTAGTTAAACTTCCAAAGAGCAAAGCAAAACAAAGACTCTATTTTTTAGGAAATATTGTCAAATAAAAAAGGAAAGACATGAAAGCATTCTGAATTCCACTATTTAGAGATAATGCCTCTTTACAATAATATTTATATTCCAGACCCCTTTTCTATGATTTTATTATGAAAATTATATTATATTTGTACTTAATTTTCATAAACATGTCTCCATAGGAATAAAATATTTACATGTATCTTCAAACCCAGCCCCTGGTCAAAAAAAAAAAAAAATTGAAAGCAAGTTTTGGGTGGCTCCTGTGGCTCAAAGGGGTAGGGCACAGGCCCCATATACCAGAGGTGACAGGTTCAAACCTGACCTGGCCAAAAACTGCAAAAAGAAAATATTTACATGTATCTTTGAGCACATCTAACTATTCTCCTTAGAACATGGTACAAAAAGTGGGATTTCTGGGTCAAAAGATAGACACAGTTTTAGAGATTTCGATGTGCACATCTCAGCCAGGCTCCCGCTGGCAGCTGGAAGATCCTCTGTAGGAGGTGGCTTGTGTGTTGCGAGTCCACAGACCCTCTGCATGTGAAGTGACGTGGGCCCACTGTGTGGGAGGAGACCCCCGCACAGAAATTGTAAGTAGGGTCCCTTGCGCGGACAGGGACACCTGGGAAAGATGCAGACTAGTGTGATCAGGCACAGGACGCTTCCCTCACTTTCAGATTGGTGGGAGGATGGTCATTCCCATCAGCAGCAAAGATAGGGTTGGTGTTGGTTTGGCTGGCCAGTGCCCAGAATGAGGTTTTTTGTTTGTTTCAACTGTGGTAAAATAGACACAACATAAAATTTTCTGTCTTAACCATTTTTAAGTATACAGTTCAGTAGTGTTATATCTTCATACCCTTGAACAACGAATCTTCAGAAATTTTCATCTTGTAAAACTAAAACTCTGTATGGTACCCATTAAACAACTCCTCCATCTCACTTCCCCCAGCTCCTAGCAACCACCTTTCCATGAGTTCAGTTACCCTCGATTTCTTGCATAAGTGGAATCATTCTGTATTTGTCTTTTGGTGTCTGGCTTATTACACGTACTATAGTGTCTTCAAGGTATGTCCATGTTGAAGCATGTCTCAGAATGTCTTTCTTTTTCAAAGCTGAATAATATTTTATTGCATGGATATACCATATTTTGTTTATCCATTCATCCATCAATAGACATTTGGATTGCTTCCAAATTTTGGCTATTGTGAATAATGCTGGTATGAACACAGATATACAATCATCTCTTTAAGACCCTGCTTTTAATTCTTTTGTCTATGAACTTAGAAGTGAAATTGCTGAACCACATGGTAATTCTATTACCATGTGAATGCAATGGTAATTTTAATTTTTCTTTTTTGAGCAACCACCATACTGTTTTCCACAGCAGCTGCACCATTTCATATTTCCACCATCAATGCTCAAGGGTTGCAATTTCCCTATATCTACACTTGTGATTATCTGCGTTTTGGGGTAGCAGCCCTCCAGATGGGAGAGAGGTGGTATCTTATTTTGGTTTCAATAGGTGTTTCCCTAAGTTACAGTGAGTCCTCTAGAGGAAGTGGAAGTGTCTCTCAGTAAGGGAAAGCCAGGCTCCCAGGCCAGAAGGAAGGGACTGAATTCAAATCATAACCTTGATGTCGGCTTATAACTTGACATAGCCTTGTGGCTGTGACATAGCCTCCTTGCTCTTGCTTTTTTCAGCCATACAACTGAAGACTCTAACAACACCCTACCTTTGTTTTCTGTGTCACTACTAAGGAGCATTATGCTAATTTTCAAGGGCAACAAAGCAAATACCTTGGTTCCAGGGAGCCAGAGCCATATGTAAACACAAGGTCCAAAGGCCAACTTGTCAAGATCTACCAAAAGGCCCACAAAACAAGCAGGACCCTGAAGTCACATTACAGGAAACATTATTAGCGGCTCACTGCAAATCCTTCAGTGACATCTATCTTAAAATATAATCCACTGTAAACCAAGTACTTATCAGTTTATCTGCACCATGAGCCTGGCCATATGTCTCTGCTTTTCCCCCTTCAACAACAGCAAACAAATTTGGAATTTTGAGTTTCAACTGTTCCATCCTTGTAGCTGCTAAGACAATAACAGATTAAATAGGATGAGCCAAGCGGCCATACTTCTTGTAAAGTTATCCCCAGAGATAAATGTACAATGTTGTTTCGGAGGCTGTGGTGGTGTCTGCAGTGTAACTAAGGTTGACAGACTGCCTGCATGTGGGTGGCTGTCTCCTTTCCAGCTGTGACCAGCTGAATTATATCACCTGTCCCATTTGATGTATTAGGATATGCCCAAGCTCAAGATGCATGTTGCTGCAATAGGGAAATTAATGTCCACCACTGGAGGCAATTAATAATGATTAGGAGCAAAACAGCAGGGTTAAATCTGTGCATTTAACAGAGTGTTCATACACTTTTATACTATATTTCAGCCTAGTTGCTCAAAGGGAAAAAGAAACCCTTTTGGGGGACCAGAACATTCTTATCTTAATTAACGTGTAAACTTAGATGAAACGTCAAAGTCGCTTCAATGAGACAAGCTTATTCATTATTTACTTAATCCTTCCTTCCTGGGGTTAGAGAAAACATTGCACAGAAAGTAGAATAGTATTCAGAGAAATGTGAAGATTCAGAGAAGCTAGTGGAACTTTGGTACTTTTTGAGTGGCTACTTTTGATGCATGGATTGGGGAATAACTTCTTCTTTTATTTTATAATTTTGCAGTTAATATATGGAAAAAATAGCAGCAAATTGGCCAACCAGAGATTTGCAATGCTCAGTTTAGTGCAACTCCATAAAACCTGCATGTAAAATGCTTACTGGTGGGTTACTAATTTCCATTTGGTGACTAAACTCTAGGTATAAATGTGAATAGCAGAAATCTCAACTAAACATGTGATATTGCTTAAAAATGCAGAAAGCATTGAAAATTGATAGGTTATAAATCCGTAAGACAGAAGGCCCGAACAGTATTGATATATGTAAACATATATTCACCCCTGACTCGGCATTTATGCCACCAGGGGTTAGCGTACAGCATACACAATACAAATATGCATTGATTAGAAATTTTATTAGGAAATTTCATTAAATAGATTCAAACATAATTGGCCACCGGCTGAACTTTATAGCCCAGAGAAGATTATATACTTAACCTAAGTGATAATGGAATTCTCATTAATTAGAAACTATGAGATAAAGGTCTTGGAAAACTTCAAGGCCCTATTTTATTATGATGGAATCTAAAAATAATTCCTTGGCTATGAACCTGTAATGGCTGTGGGGACACTGAAGTCCTATTGGCAACTTGAGTTCATGAGGCATTCCATGGGGGTGTTCCCCTTTAATTTCCCCTGTATTATGGCCTCAAGAGTGGCTCAGTCTGCACGATCCTCCAAAAGCTCAATTCAAAGGAAACATTAGTAAATAAGCAGTATTTGGCTTACTTAACCCAGCTCTCCAGACATTCATTTGGACATAACTGAAATATGTGATTGAATTTTTAATAGCTTTTATAAATACTTTGCATCAAATATAGATATTTAGCATCCTGTGACTCAGATGTCCACATGCTAGTTTAGTTTCCGTAGTTCATTAATTTATTCTTTCATTTATTCATTAAATAGTCTTTATGTCCTTATCACCGTTATTTCTCCGTTTGCCTTGAAAATCTCACTGTGGCTGACCTCAGCTTCAGGTAGGATAAGCCTTCTATGTTCCTACCAGTGGATTGCATCACTTTGACTACATTATTTTTTCTTAACATTTATGATTTTGTGCTTTATTTTATTTTATTTTATGTTTGAGACAGAGCCTCACTATGTCAGGCTTGGTAGAGGATCATGGCATCATAGCTCACAGCAACCTCAAACTCTTGGGCTTAAGTGATTCTCTTGCTTCAGCCTTCAAAGTAGATGAGACTACAGGCATCAACCACAGCGCCCGGGTATGACTACATTATTTTTATTAGTTTTAGAAATCTCTTCATCCAACAGGTATTTTTTGAGTACATACTATGTATAAAGCACTCTGTTGGGTGATTATAAAGGTATAAACAACAAAAGCATAAAAACTCTACTCTCAAACTTAACAGCATTGGTGAAACGCTAACTTTGTCCTGGGCATTCCTCATTCGTTCTTACAATAACCCTGTGAAGCAGACATTATTCCCATTTATACATGAAGAAATTGAGTCTTGGGAAGATCATTTTTCCAGATGACTTTGACCTGTCCAAAGTCACATGGTAGTGACGGCAGAGTCTGTATTCCAACCTCAGTTCTTCTGTTCTCTGTTCTTCTGTTCTGTTTATACCTTTACAATCACCCAACAGAGTGCTTTATATATCTTCTGCCACATGGCAGTTATCTCTTAAGGAACTGGCCACTCCAGCAACAGATCTAGTGGCCAAAGACTTGTATCTCAGTCAGCAATTCCTGGAAAATCTCTAGCAAAATTGCCTATTAATTGAGTATGTCCCATTTATGCTGGCACTTAAGGTTCAACTGCCCCTCCTATGCTCCAACCTGGCCCAAGTAAGTACAGGTAAGGCTTGACCTTCCCAGGGGCCCTGGCCTTTCTCCTGCACTTGCTTCTCAGCTTCCTTCTGCATTCCTGGCTGTTCAGTCATGGCCTCTTTGATGTTGGCAATGTGCTGAGCAGCTCCTTCTCCACATGAGGAACCTGAGCTGCAGACTCACCTTGCTATTCTGCCCTCTCCTCTAGTTTTGGGGTCCCCTGTAGGTGGAATGACAGTTACCACCCACCAGCCCAGCCCCAGAGCACCTGTCTGTGAGCTCCATGTCCTCCTGCCCCTCCATACTTTGCCAAGGAGGAAGTAATGGATAATCCAAGAAGATAAAGTGCTAGTTCGTAATTTTCAAATGCATTACAATCTTCTGGAGACTTTATAAAAATATGGATAACCAAACTCTTCCCTAAGCCTCCTTATTCTCTAGGAGTGTGTTTTTATCTCCTCCCCAGGTGAAGAGAAAATACACCAAAATCTGGGGACCACTGAAGCAGAAAGATGGTGCTCTCTATTGGCACACACCTTCCTACACCAGGATAAGAAACTTCATCAAGCTGAACTTCTTTTTGAACCTCAAGAGAAGGGAAGAAAATAAGTAGCTAATTTGCTAAGTATTTCAGAAGATTATCCATTTTGCAAGGTGTCACCACACAGACTTCAAACATGGGCAAAGTCATAGACATTCAACCCTGTGCTTTTAGCAATTAGTAAAAGAAAATTATGTTTCCATTTAGAGGATTTCCTTATTTCTCTACTATGAAAGGAAAAAAAAAAAAACGCTTATACACTGGAGATGTTGGAGACCAAGCCTAAGTATTTAAGTAGCTGTTGAAGACATTTAGGATGAAAGATTTCATAAACTTGGCACATCAGTATTACTCAGTTCTGAGTTCATTTCAGCCCAAATATTATTGGGATGTGTAATATATTAGACCAATATAGCTAATTGTGAAAGCTAAAAATGCTAGTGATAACGGATCTAAAAAAGAATTGAACAGGAAACTCAAGGCAACACAGTTTAAAACTTTGAGTCAGCCTTCTGCTCATCTATTTTCTGCTTTAGTCAAAAACATAGGTTTTCAAACATTGTTGAAAAACTAGAGTTTGGGCTAGATTTGAGGAAGGCAAGGGGAATGATTGTTGAGGTCCCCAACCTGACAGCCATGGCCCTGATGCTGACTTAGAGATGGTACACCTCCCACAGGGTTGTGGGACCAGCACTTTCTCTCCAGTTGATTGGCTTAAGAGAGTAGAAAGCAGGCCCTTGTGCACAGAAACTTTCCAGCTGCAGCTCAACCTGCAAACTAAGAATGGTGATGATATTTGCTATTGAGGACTTCTAGAGGATTTGTCGATGGCTGCCTAGTATCTGAGCCCAACTAGCAGATCCATGTGGGAAAAAACTCAGATGGGAGAGAAGGGTGGCTCAGTCATCTTAGCTTCAAATAGTCAGTGTTCCTGAATTCCCTGCAATTAAGAAACCAAGCACCAGAGGAAAGGGGAGGATGAGTTACACACTGGTGACCAGGTCCTGGGAAGGTCCATCTTCTTTGTCTATACAATGGAGATGATGCTACCCACCTTTCAGGATTGTGAAGATTAACCTTGAAATGAGATCAAGAGTGACTATGCTGAGCACAGGGCCTAGCACCTTGGAGGTGCTGCTTGTGGGTGGTATATTATCTATTGCTGCATAACAAATTACCCCTGAACTTGTAGCTGAAAACAATAAACATTTAATAACCTCATGTTTTCTGTGGAACAGAAGGCAGGAGAGGCTTAGTGGGGTGCCTCTGGCATCAGGTCTCTTATGAGGCACTTTCAGAGGGCTACATTAGCCAGGGGTATAGTCACCTTAAGATTCAACTAGGCCAAAGGATTTGCCTCTGGGTTCACCTACATGACCACTGGCAGGACAGTTCCTTATGGGCTGTTGCATCAAGGGCTTCAGTGCCTCACCACACCATGTGGGTGTCTCCTAGGGAGACATGGCAGCTTGGTTCCACTAGGGCAAGGGATAACAGAGAGATAGCACCCAAGACAGAATCCACAGTCTTCCTAATCTCCAAAGTAACACGCCATCAATTCTATCACATTCTATTTTTTAGAAGAGAGCCCACACTCAAAATATTACACAAGGCTGTGAACGCCAGAAGGCAAGAATCACTGGGGCCATATTAAAGCCTGCCCACCAAAGGTGAGTATTCTGTCTTCCATTTGTAGAGTTAGAATCAGTCAATGAGACTCACAAGTGGAAATATTATTTCAAGGTTATTAGTAATCTGGGCCATTTTTATCAGTTATAGCCACATCAATTATACTGGCATTGGCATCTTTAGTTCATTCATCCATCCATCCTTTCACCATCCACTTATCCATCTACTCAACAATCACATCACTCACTCCCCTCTGTGCCAAGTACTGCACTGGACAGTGGGGGGTGCAACTGTGAGTCACCTAGGCACAGAGCCCTCCTTCTTGGGCATCATAGCCTGGTGGACTTTGTACAGAGAAATAGGTGATTATCACACAGTGACAACCCCGCTCAGGAGGTAATGGCAGCTCACCATACAGACTCTCCAATCAAGTTTGGAGGCTACTCAAGGAAGACTTCAGAGAGGAGGTAGCATCTAGGCTGAGCGCTAAGGACAAGGAAGGGCCTGCCAGGTGGAGAGCAGGAGCCCTGGGGTGAGTAGCAATGCAGAAGTGGGGAGGATGGGAGAAGCACAAATTTTTCCAGCTTTTAGTTGGAAGTCAGAACAGTATTTTCTCACCTGAGGTACCTGGACCTCTCACAGTTTGTAAAGGTAAGGACAGGCCCCAAGGCTATTCATAATGTTTCTAAAACTGGAATGAACCCTACATAAAGCAAGCAGGACAAAGAAAATGCTTATGTTTCATAGTGCTGATGGAATTTCACATGCCCTGCCCCGAGGCTGGTTATTTTGTGCCAGTCAGAAGTCCTAACTGGCAGTTCTATGTCTTCAATGGATAAAAATGAGGGTGATAATTAATTAATTAATTAATTAATGCATATTTCGTTTCCATCATTTCTGTGCTCAACTATTTTATTTTATCTTACCATAAGGTTTGTATCTCTGTAAATAATCCTAAAAACCTCAACGGGACAGAGGCAAGGTATAAACAAACACAGACATAAAAATCCTTACTACGTGCTACCTTCCTCCAAAACACAGGGGTCATGGGGGAAACCGTAATCAGCAGTATCTTTGCTCTTTACTTTGACAAGGTTGAGAAACTCAGGGCTCACTCTGGGATAAATGCTCAGCTGTGGAGTTTATTGTTTTTATCCATAGGCCAGAGCCTGTACCATTCTCCCATAAAGGAGGAGGATATTAAGATGTGCCTTTGTCAGGATCCTGCCTGAACAAGATCAAGACCCTGTCTCTACAAAAAATAGAAAAATTGGATAGGAGTGGTGAGTGCCTGTAGTCCCATCTATTCAAGAGGCTGAGGCAGGAGAATCGCTTAAGCCCAGGAAGTGGAGGTTATAGTGAGCTGTGGTTGTGCCATCACACTCTGCCCTGGGTGACAGAGTGAGACTGTCTCAAAAAAAAAAAAAAAAATCAGGATCAACAAATTCAGGATGGCACACAGAATTAGCAAAGTTCCTACTAATACTGTTTAGAGGTGTCAACTTAATTAAATGGGCATAATAAAATGTCCGCATTAAACAGTATAAGAATAAAAATAAATTATGCAAAGTAGCTGAGGGGGAAAAAATGAAATGGAGGGGAAAAACTAAATCCAAAAGAAGGAAAGAAGTATAAAAAAAAGCAGAATGAACACAAATTATAAAATGACAGTACTGCAATGAATCCAATATATTAATAATCATACTCAATGGAAACATACTAGACTTGCTAGTTAGATAGTAAGACTGTCAGACCTGATTCAAAATAAAAGACAATACGAAACAATAACAGCAAAAAAAAACTTCACCCAAATATATTTGTAATTAATGTCCATAAAATGTAAGAATATGAAAACTTCATAGCAAAAGAAGAAAAGGATACAACAGATGTATTTATTGGAACAAAATTTGTAAGTGACAGAAAACTCCAAGTAACAGTGGCTTAAACAAGATAAAAGTATACATTTTCTTCTCTCTTATAGAATGCAGTGTTCTCTGGCACCAGGGACGTAGACTATTTCTGTCTTATGGCTCTGCATCGTATGACCTTGAGCTAAATGTGCAAGACAGTAGCACCTGGACAGTCCAGGATGCAAAATGAAGGAAGGAGAAAGAAGGAACGGCTCTCCCTGCACTGCCTCTTACAGAAGGTCTGCGGATGCTGCCACAAACCCTTCTATTCTCATCTCATGGACCAGAACTTAGTCACAGGGCCACACCTAGCTACAAAGGAAGCCGAGAAACATAGTCCTTGGTCCAGGAGATCAAGTCTGCAGCCTAAAAGAGGAGGGACAATTCTGTTATTATAGAGGACAGGGAGAACAAATTTTAGGAAGAACTCTGCCACAACAAGCAAATAACCAAAAGAAAGCTGATAGAATTTAGATAAAGCAGTCCTTAAGCAAAGGCATTCCTACAGACAATGGGCACCAGCACACATTTTAAAAAAAGATTTAATTCACCAGAAATGTGTGCACTTAGTAACGAAAATTTCAAATACCTGTGTATAAAACAAGAATTGACAGAGCATAAGAAGTAACTGAAAAAATAGACCACCATTGAGGGAGACATTCAATGGTTGATATACCAAGCAGAGAAAAAAATCAGAAAAAATATAGAAGAATTGGGAAACACAAGATTAATTCACCGGACATACATGAATACTATCCCCAATAACCATAGAATTATTTTCAAGCTCATAGAAAACGTTTATGGAAGTTGAATTCATTACAAGCCAAAAGAAAGAGTGGACGAATTTCAGATAATTTGTATAAGTCAAGTCACATGCACTGATAGCAGTGAAATTTTGTAAATGAATTATAGAAAGATAATCCTAAAAACCATTTGTTTTGAACAGTTAAAGAATGTATTTTAAAATAACCCGTGATCAAGGAAGAAGTCATGATGGAAGTAAGAAGATACTTAAAATGAAAGGGAGAGAGAGAGGAAATAACAGCAATTAAAACTGGTATGATAAACAGCTAATATTTAGAATATATGAAGAATTCTCAAAGCTCAACTGTAAAAGCGCAAACAAATCAACTGTGGGCAAAAGATGTGAAAAGACATTGCACCAAAAAGATACACAGTAGCAAATAAGCCCAGGAAAACATGTTTGACATCATTAGCCACCAGGGAAATGCAAATTAAAATCACAGTGAGATATCACTACGAGTCTATCAGAGTGGCTAAAATAAAAAACAGTGACACCATATGCCGGCAAGGAGTCAGGGAAACTGGATCACTTTTACATTGCTGGAGATTTTCCAGACATTCTGGAAAACGGTTTGGCAGCTTCTTAAAAAGTTAAGCATGCAATGACCAAACCTATACATGGATGTTTATGGGAGCTTTATTGGCAATAGGTAAGATGGACACAAGTAGATGCCCACCAGCGGGTGAACGGTTACACAAACTGTAGTAAATCCATACCATGGAACAGTATTCAGCAATAAAAGGAAATGAGCTATTGATACACCCAACATCCTAGATGAATCTGCAGAGAGTTATGGTAAGTGAAGAAAGTCAATCTGAAAGATTATGTAATGTGGGATTCCATTTATATAACATTAAAGGACAAAATTATAGAAATGGACAATTGAGAATTTGTTGCCGAGCTGAGAGGGCAAAGGTGGAGGAAAGGAGTGTCTGTCCATGGGCAACATCAGAGATCCTCGTGGTGCTGGAATGTTCTGTGTATTGACTAAAACAATGTCAATATTCAGACTGAGACATTGTGCTATAGTTTTGTAAGATGTCACCATTGGGGGAAACAGGATAAAGGATGCGGGAGATTTCTCTGTATTATATCTCACAACTACATGTAAATTAACAATCATCTCAAAACAAATAAAATTTAATTGAAAACTTCTTATGGGATGCAGAGTTAGACATTTATATTAGAAATAAAAAAGGTTTAAAATTAATAATATAAGAAGTTAGAAAATAATAGCACAATAAACTCAAAGTAGAAGAAAGAACAAAGTGAATTGCAGAAATTAATAAAATAGAAACAAAACTATTATAGAGAAGATTGACCAAGCTAAAGAGTGGTTCACCACAGGCAAACCTCTGGCAAGGCCCATCTCAAAAAGAGCAAACCCAGATTAACAATGTTACAAATGAGAAAGTGGATATAACTACAGGAGCAGCAAACACTAAGAGGAGACTCCAGATAGTTTTCTGCCAATAAATTTGAAAATATAGGTAAAATAAACAAATTCCTAGAAAAATATAACAGCCCAAGACTGCCTTAGATGAACTCAGAAATCTGGTTGAGTAACCAGTAAATATTTTCAAATGCTCTCACAATGAAAACTCTAGACTCACCCAATTTTAAGACATGCCATAGATGATTGGCATTCTCCACGAGCTCTTCTCAAGCATTCGGAAACAGGGATAGAGGGAGGAAGGAAGGACATACTTTCTAACCATTTCATGTTACCAAATCTAGATAAAGACCAACACTCCAAAATACTAAATATAGTAAAAGTAAACCAAATTCAGCAACAAATAAGAGATCAAGTAGGGTTTATCCCAGAAATGCACTGTTAGTTCAATATTGGAAAAATGCATTACTTTAATTTACCACATGGAAAGATTAAAAGAGAAAAACTGCATAACAATTTCAATTAGTATGGAGTTCAGCAAAATTCTAGAATGGTTCACCACCCTTTCCACTGGAGACACCATCTTCCAGTAATTCAGCAAAATGACAAATACAAAGGGAAAAGGAGAGGCCCCCGATACATGTTCTCTAGGCCTTTTAGGAAACATGGAGTTGCTCCTTTGGCCACATACATGCGAATCTACAAGAAAGGTGATATTATAGACATCAAGGGAATGGGCACTGTTCAAAAAGGCATGCCACACAAATGTTACCATGGCAAAACTGGAAGAGTCTACAGTGTTACCCAGCATGCTGTTGGCATTGTTGTAAACAAACAAGTTAAGGGCAAGATTCTTGCCAAGAGGATTAATGTTCCTATTGAGCATATTAAGCACTCTAAGAGCCGAGATAGCTTCCTGAAACGTGTGGAGGAAAATGATCAGAAAAAGAAGGAAGCCGAAGAGAAAAGTGCCTGGGTTCAACTGAAGTGCCAGCCTGCTCCACCCAGAGAAGCCCACTTTGTGGGAACCAACGGAAAGGAACCTGAGCTCCTGGAACCCATTCCCTGTAAATTCATGGCATAATATGTGTACAGCATAGCACACAGGAGAACCAAGAGAACCAATGGAACCATGATATTAGGTGTTGGAACCAACTTATTCCTCATGAATTCATGGCATAATAGGTGTACAGCAGAGCACACAGGAGAACCAAGAGACCCCATATGACAGTAATATAAGGTGTTGGAACCTATTCCCCATAAATTCATGGCATAATAGTCATACAATGTTTTGTCACATTCAATGGCAAGATGTCTCCCTGAGCTACTGGAACATTTTCCCTGTGAATTCGTGGCATAATATGTATTAAAAATAAAAGCTTACTACTACTGTAAAAATGTTTCTCATCATTGACTAAAAGTGCGGTATTCTTTACCCCAAAGAAATATTAAAGCAAATTTTAATAGTGTCCTAAAAAAAATTAGAAAAAACTTTCACCGTAGGAACCCTAGAAAAATGATTGCATGCCAGCTGCAGGAGACAAGGGTGCAAAAGTTCACAGGAGCACAGAACCAGGAATGACATAGATGCCCATGAACAACATTCCTGAATAAAGCATAGTATATTTGTACCACGTAATGTGGCCACAGACCACAACAAGATCCATCTCACAATATTGGACAAAAAGAGAAAGGCAGCAGCACATCTAAAAACATAAAGCAGAGAGTGATGAACTGGCCACAGCGTTGCCTTGGGGCAGTGTGGGGGATGGACACGTGGTGTGGGCCTTAGGAGGAGTCAGAAGTACTGGCAATATTTTACTGAGTGGGTGGTAGGTACACGGATGTTCATTTAATTACCATTCTTTAAACTGACACACACTCAATATATACTGTTTTATAAGCATGATGACTTTTATAATTTAAAGAAAAAGGAAAACTTTTCCTGGGCAATCTCTGCATTCTGGAAGCTTCACCAAGTTAATCATTTGCCTTTCCCACCATAAATACTGATTCTCTTGAAAATTAATAAATTGTGGTATATGTACACCATGGAATACTATACAACCATAAAAAGGATGGAGATGTCACATCTTTTATATTTACCTGAATGGAACTGGAACATATTCTTCTTAGTAAAATATCTCAAGAGTGGAAAAAAAAAGTATCCAATGTACTCAATACTACTATGAAATCAATATATAATCACCTACACACTGATATGAATGGCAAAACTTAACTATAGTCCAGAAAGTAGAGGGGAAAGAGAGAGGGCAGGGGAGGGGGAATATGAGAGGAGAGAGGGTATTTTGGGGGGACCTCACCTAATGTGCATGATGCAATGGTAGATTTCAAAATTATTAAGAAATGAGTATAATTGTGATGGATGTGTTACTTAGTTCAGTGTAAGCATTTCATATTATATATTAAAGCAGCACCCTGAACCCCATAAGTGCATCAATGTATAAAGTCATGATTTAATAAAAAAGATAATAAAAAACCCCAAACAACTGTGGTAGCCAGACTCCAAGATGGCTCCCAGTGATCCCTAAAAAAAAAAAAAAAAAAAATCTGTGATTTCTATTGGCATAAGGTCACAGATACTGCCAAGACTATTGCAGTTTGTTGCCTGGTGGAAAATATCATATTTCAGGTTAGTGAAATTAAAAATGTATTTTATGAAAGTGAAAATCTAATTGTCCAAGATGATGGACTCCTTTAAATTCTATTAATAATCCCACAGGTTAAAAAGTTCTGGTCTGAAAGAATTTCTAAAAGATTTCTCAAGAACAGAAGAGACGTAGCACTATATAAAATGAAAGGTGAGGCTCGGCACCTGTAGCTCAAGTGGCTAAGGCACAAGCCACATACACCTAAGGTGGCAGGTTTGAATCCAGCCCAGGCAGCCAAACAACAATGACAGCTGAACCCCCCCCCCCAAAAAAAAAGCCAGGCGTTGTGGAGGGCACCTGTGGTCCCAGCTACTTGGGAGGCTGAAGCAGGAGACTCGCTTGAGCCCAGGAGTTGGAGGTTGCTGTGAGCTGTGATGCCACAGCACTCTACCCAGGGTGACAGCTTGAGGCTCTG